>VWYK01039586.1:18437-29013 GCA_013399775.1 Semnornis frantzii | reverse complement strand
TGAACTGCTTGTGTTGTGAAAGCAGCTTCCAAAGATGGTACTTTGTCCAGAGCATCTCTTGAACTATTGTCTGTCTCCTAGAATCTGCTGTCTTCAAGTGTGGAAAGGAGGTGGAGTAAGGGAAGAAACTAGATGCTAACACACCAAAGATGACTACAAGCAAAGTCAATAAAATAACACTTTGTAGTACCAACTGAGCCAGATGTGTAATGAGTAAGACAACTAACTAAACTTTTGAGGAGTGCTACATGATTTTAGTTTTTATTTCTTGAAAAAAAATCTGCCATCTCCAAGTATAAGCTGTCATATAAATGTTTAGTACATCATTACTTAGATTTGCTTGTGTTTCACATGTTTATGTGAATAGGATTTCCATAAACAGCATGTATGAGAAATAGCCAAGACTTAAAATCACCAACACAAACAGATGCACTGAATTCAAGGTCTCCAAGATAACAGAATTACACTTACAGGACTCAGTTCTTCTCTGAAGAAAACTAACATTAGTTGTCCTTTATGTATAACAAGATTGAAAGTAATACCAACTACCTGTGCAACACCAAAAAGCTGTGTATCTGCTTGAATGCAAGACCTAGGAAGGATGAAATAACTCAGAGGTTCTTTCATACCTGAAGATAGGTATCTAGTATCACCTAAGGGAGTGGAACATCTTCCTTACACGGAGAGACTTGAGGGAGATGGGTCTCATTAGTCTGAAGGAGACTAAGGGGTGACCTCATACATGTTTATAAATATGAAATAGTGCCTAGGGACTCTCTCTTACAAGGAGAGACTGAGGGAGCTGGGGCTCTTTAGCTTGGAGGAGACTGAGAGGTGACCTAATTCATGTTTATAAGTATGTAAAGGGTGAGTGCCAGGAAGATGGAGCCAGGCTCTGCTCGGTGATGTCCAATGACAGACCAAGGGCAATGGGTGGAAGTTGAGACATAGGAAATTCCATGTAAATGAGAGGAGGAATTTTTTTCACTGTGAGGGTGACAGAACGCTGGAACAGGCTGACCAGGGAGGTTGTGGAGTCTCCCTCTGGAGATACTCAGGACGTGCCTGGATGCATTCCTGTGTGATCTGCTATAGGTGATCCTGCTCTGGCAGAGGGGGTGGACTGGATGATCTTCCAAGGTCCCTTCCAATCATTAACCTTCTGTGATTCCGTGATCACCATTTTGTGAGCACCAGTATACTGAAAATGACACTTAAGTGTCAGTTACCCAAAAATCCTATTGATGCTAAAGAGTTTGAAGAACTCATTAAAGATACAAATTAAAAGTTACATTTTAGAACCATGTTAGACTTGACAGCTGATTTTTTTTCCCCTGTCAATTACTCTCTTTGCTAATATTTTATATGCCATATTTATTATTTGTCTAAAAAAAATAGTTAAGTGACTTCAAAAAGAAATACATGAAAATGCCTTCAATATTCACATGGTGCATCAAAGTATAAAACTGCTACTGGCCATATTACTGCCTTACATGACATCAGAAGCTGACTGTCCTGCCTCTGTTAGGAAATACATTAAGGGATAGTGACAAGTAGAATAAACATTGGAATTTGAACTCTAAAAAGGTTTTTTGAATTAGTGATTTTTTTCTCTCAATCACTTAACTTTTGACAAAGTGCCAGTCCTCCTGTTACTGGTTTAATTTTAAACTGGAATTCTTTATTACCCTTCTTCCAAGAATACGAAAGAGCATTTGCTTGGCTGTAAGTAAAGACACTTTCAACATGGCACACTTTAACAGTTTGTATTTTGCAGTTTTCTTTATCATCACAGGATCACAGGATGTTAGGGAGTGGAAAGGACCTCCACAGATCATGGAGTCCAACGCCCCTGCCAGAGCAAGAGCATAAAATCTAGCTCAGGTCACACAGGAATGCATCCAAACAGGTCTTGAAAGTCTCCAGAGAAGAAGACTTCATATTTAATCTATGCTTAATCATGTTTAATCTATGATTTCAAACCAGTTTGAAAGCCAGAGAATCACAGAGTATGAGACTGGTAGGGGTTGGAAGGGAACTCTGGAAATTATTTAGTTGAATCACCCTGCTAAAGCAGGGTCACCCAGAGCATTGTGCCCAGGACCACAGCATCCAGGCAGGTTTGGAAACTATCCAGTGAGGGAGACTCCACAATCTGTCTTCTCTGGGCAGTCTGTTCCAGTGCTCTGGCTCTCACAGGAAAGAACTTTTTCCTTATGTTTACATTAAAAAAAGTCCTATAAGCAGATGAAAAGGAACTTTTTACACAATATTAGAGATGTACATGAGGTAACTGTACTTCTGGTATGAGAATGAACTGAGGAAACCACACTATGAAGCAAGACAAAAAAATTAGTGATCACTTCTAATTAGCTAGAATTTGTTTTCTACAAAACCAAGTTATTCTTTCAAACTACAGTATCATGCTCAGCAACTTCATGTTGTAAGTGCACTGATCTATGTCAAGAGAGAAAAATGAAGAGGAAAATCATGCCTGGTCTTTATTTCAAACAGGCAAAAGGTAGCCAGGCTTTCTACTGACACAAGCCCATTTTATTCAAGATAATGATGTTTGTAGAAGCTCAGATAATGTGTTTTGGGTTTAGGCAGGTAAATAGTACAAATGTATAGCTTCAGTAAAATGGTAAAAGTCTAGTGCTGAAGGTGAAAATTCAGAAGCAAACAGGTGCTAGAAGAGGATCATGGTTACATTCAGTGTATCCATGGAGAAGTCATCCCAAGAGTGCAAATACCACTTACAAAGGTAAGTCCTCAGCTTTCCCTACTTGAGACAAAACCAGAATCAGACACCTGCACATCCTCTATGACAGTGGAGCTCCTCAGGTCTTCCTCTGAAGAAACCAGCTACCACTTCACTGTTTAGAATAGGACATTTCTTGGCAGGCATCTCACTTCTATCTTCAATGCTATCAAAACAATACTACAGTCATCAGAGAGGTTAAAAAAAAAAGGAAACAATAAAAATGTTTCCAGTATTACTTGCTTTTTCTGTTGTTTTATATTTATAAATTAAAAATGGGTGGAGTGCCTTACTTTAGAGTCACTGCACATAACAACTGACAAATAAAGGACTAACTTCTATCTACTATAGGATTCCTTCTTTGTCAGGTAAAAAAAGGAATTGTCTTCAAAAACAATGAAGTCACTTAGATCTGAGTTCTACAAAATCACTCATCTTTCTCCAAAACTCATAGCTGAGCTAAATCATTTTTTTCTGCTTTCCAACAGCAGGACTTTTGTTGGTTTTCTTTTTTCCTGAAACCAGGGAAAAAATTTTAAAGATTTAAAAAAAAAAAAAAAAGTTTTTTTTTTTAATTTACCTNAAAAAAAGTTTTTTTTTTTAATTTATGTTCCAAAATTACATAACAGGAAAATGTTTACTAAAATGTTAAATTCATTCTTCTGGAGCTCCACCAAACTACAGGAAAGAAGTTAAAAATACGGGGGAAGAGGTAACTTGAAGTATGAAACAATTCAGTACTCTTCTGTGTTGTATACCCAGGCATTTGCCAAAGCAAGTGGAAGCATCACATTTAAGAGTCACATCAGGATTTTTTTGAAGACACCAAGGCAACAGAGTACTACGAAATCTTGAGCAGTATCTTTGGCTGATCACTATTGTCCAAAAATAGAGGCATAAGAAGATATACCTGCATCACCTGGTTAGTAGTGGGCCTCTCGCAAGATTAATGACAAGAAAATATAACTAAAGAAGGCAAAAATGATCCTTAGGTTTACCTAAGATGAATACAGAAACAGATATAGAGCCAGAATTAGACTTCTTTTGGCAGTAACACGTCCAGCATTTATAATTAGTATCACTACTAATTAATAATTATGATTGGTTTTCTGAAAGCTTTAAAACCATGTTCAAGCCTACCTAAAAAAACCACTGATGACTGAACCTCTTCATGCTCAATGAAGAAGGCTAAGGAAGTTGTTAGCCTTTGCCAGGGGCTAGGACTGTGAACATTTACAGTTCTTTTCCCTCTTTAGTATTCATTTACACAAGTCAAATTCTGATCCCATTTATAATAACATAAATCTAGAATGAGTCCCTCGCAGTCACTGGAGCGAGTTCAGATTTACTGCAGACTCTGTAAATAAGATCACAATGTAGCCCATACACATTTAATTATCTTGTCTAACAGATTATGCCTCTTGATGAAAGAAAAAAAAACCACCAAACCCCAAACTCCCTCAGACTTGGGAATGGGCAATAAAAAAGGTAGCACTGAGCAGCTTCTGCACCAGCTGTAAGGTCCCCAGGAAAGGGAGGTAAGTACAACCTGAGGAACAAACCTATTTCTTTATGTTTTTCTGGAGATCTTAAATTCTGTCAAAAGTATATTCACCTCTGATAAATCGTAAATATACTGTAGACTTGCTCCATTTCCTAGGTGTGCTGCTGATTGTTAGTAATTTACGCTCAAGATATAGCAACGATTTGCCATTGGCTTGGGGGAAATTGTTTTGCTGCCTATGATTTATAGCTATGATTTGCCTAAGAGTTTTATGAGGCAGTTTTTCCTGAATATGCCCTCAGTGAAAGGCCCCCAAACAGAGGCAGCTCACAGAGACCCTCAGACAGTGTCTTATTTCTCCTTCACCCAAAATAACAGGAGACTGTTCACATTGCTGAATACATGAAGCAATTGTTAAGAATCATAGAACCATTAAGGTTGGAAAAGATCTCAAAGATCATCAAGTCCAACCATTAACTTAACACTGCCAAGTCTACCACTACGCCATGTCCCTAAGCACCACAGTCTGACCCCTACACCTTGCTCCAATCTTCTTTTCAGGGAGTTATAGGGAGCAGGATCTCCTCTGGGCCTCCTTTACTCCAGAACAACCCCTGTTGTCCTCTGCTGCAACCACAGTTGAACCCCTTCTTCACTGCTCTTCTTTGTACACACTCCAGTACCTCAACGTCCTTCTCACAGTGGGCTGCCCAAAACTCAACACAAAAGGGTCAATTCACTCTTCTAAAAATACACCCAAGAGGACATTGTGTGGCCTGTGACTGCTGTCTGAGTACCTGGCTGGGAAATAACCATGGCTTGCCAAACACATTTTGAAGCAGGACTTAAAACAGCTCTCAATATATGTTCGCTTTTTTCTTGGTAGGTATTTTCACTAACAGTTACAATTAATTGGTGAGAAAACATTATCTGGCTATTCACAGATGTTCTGTATTTTATTTATTTAGCAGCTATGGCATTGAGTACTTTTTATTGCTACTACATTAGAACTTCTGAAGTAATGAGATCACATCATTGCAGTACAATTCGTAAAATAGAGAGCAGACTAATTTGTGTCCTGCATAGTTCAGATGCATTCCCATACTAAATTTACCCAAGTCAGTGCCAGAACTGCAGGAAAGAACCTACCAGTTGCTTATTGAGTTTGAACACTTAGTGGGTTTAGAGATTACAAGTAATCTGTCCCACAATTACTTGCTCAGATGCCCATTTCATGTAGATGTTCACAAAACTTTCCACAGTGATTAGTGACACTCAGTGGCTCATTAAAATCACTTTCAGAGATCCTGATAATCAGGTTATAAGAGTCAGGTGATTTATAAGTGTGTCACACTAGAGTGTCACTCGTTTTGTCAGTACGTTAGCTAGATACATAAATCAACCATAATGCCAGGGAAAGTTTCATGCACATTTTCTGGCAGAACTAGGGGAGCAGTGATGAGTAACAAGGCTATTATCTGTTAAGCAGTACCTGGAGTACATGTTGGACATACCTACTTTTCTCAGCGCTATCGTTCTGCTTGTGTGTCAGCTTCACCTGCCCAGGTAACAAGACTGGTTGGGCAAGATCTGGCACCTCCCACATGTATCCAGAAAGAAGCCATGTGGCTCAGTTGACACCCACCACAACAGCATTGCAAAGAGATAATAAACTGTGAGGCACAACTGATCTTCCTGATCTGGTTTACCGGTGAAACCACTGGTAAACCTCTTGCTTGCTCCAAAGGGTTTTCATGAGGTCCATCCTCAGCACCTCTACTTGAGAATCTGACAGGAAGCCTGCTCAGATAGAAAACCAGTATATGAGCCAAAGACACAATGGAAAGGTTCCTCTACACATGACTCTCCTCTGCACTTGAGCATTCATCTTCCATTATATCCTCTGCAGTCCATTTTTTAGCCATTATTCTCAGGAAATGTATTGTTTAAAAGAAGAGGAATATTCAAAACAAAGAAAAAGTTACCAAAAACGTTTATCCTATGACACAAAAGACGACTTAATCATCAGAGCAAAATTCTCTCTTACCATCCAAATCCAGCCTAGACAATCCTAAACATACCAAACCCTCCAGATCCACTTTGTCTTACCTTGCAGACAGTTTGGCAGCAGCATAGACTTTAAACACCAATCAGAGAAGGGAGCAATTACCTATTCAGGTATCGTGTGCTGCCTGAACAACCATTACCTATACTCTAGGAACCCTAAGGGTCATGAGCTGGATCACACAGTTGAGGTAATGAACATGTCCAGAGAAGGGTGATAAAGCTGGGGGGGATCTGGAGCACAGCCCTATGAGGAGAGGCTGAGGGAGCTGAGGGTGTGCAGCCTGGAAAAGAGGAGGCTTAGGGGAGACCTTATTGCTGTCTACAACTACCTGAAAGGAGGTTGTAGCCAGGTGGGGGTCAGTCTCTTCCCAGGCAACCAGCAACAGAACAAGGCGACAGAGTCTCAAGTTGTGCCAGGGGAGGTATAGGCTGGATATCAGGAGGAAGTTCTTCACAGAGAGAGTGATTGGCATTGGAATGGGCTGCCCAGGGAGGTGGTGGAGTCACTGTCCCTGGAGGTGTTCAAGGAAAGAGTGGATGAGGCACTCAGTGCCATGGTCTGGTTGATTGGCTAGGGCTGGGTGATAGGTTGGACTGGATGATCTTGGAGGTCTCTTCCAACCTGGCTGATTCTATTATTCTATGATGTTATGCACCACGCTACATGAACTATTTAGCCACCTCCTCAGATTTCTGGTTTAGTTTCTGCTTGAAGTTCGGATTTCACATTTAAACCAAAGGAATGTTGATTTATACATTAAATGCACATTTCTATATGCTCAAAGCTACATACTCTTTGACAACACATCATTGACTTCACCTTTTAAGTAACAAAATCTTTGCAGGCTGCAAATATCAACTCTTCTCTTATTTCTGAGCTAACAGAGGCTAAAAGCCATCTTCACACTTTGATCCCAGTGATTTTGCCTATAAATTCAAAGTTTGAAAGAATAAAGTGCCACTTGGGTGCTCAAACTGTAAATATATGGTTTAAAAACCTATCTGAGCATAATAGCTGAACATCACAGAGTTCATGGTTGGCAAAGCTGCGTAGGAGCATTCAAAAGTCCACTGGACACTCATTTTGCTGCTATGCAGAAAAATTACTTGCTTTAATTTCACTCATTTATTGCCATAAAGTCCAAAGGAAGGCAGACATCTAACATTTATCATTGATGTGGCTTATATAGTGGAAAAAAAACATCTTCTCATTACCACAGAAATTGATGAACATAGGAAGATAAGACCTTCTGCAGTGTCCTCCAAGCACAGCTCAGATCCACATAGCAAATAGAATCATAGAATTATAGAATGGTAAGGGTGGAAGGGACCTCAAGGATCATCTAGTTCCAACCCCCTGCTGTAGGCAGGGACACCTCCCACTAGCACAGGTCACTCAAGGCCTCGTCCAACCTGGCCTTGAACCCCTTCAGGGAGGGAGCAGCCACAACCTCCCTGGGCTACCCATTCCAGTGTCTCACCACCCTCACTGGAAAGAACTTTCTCCTAACATCCAGTCTAAATTTCCCCTCTGCCAGTTTAAACCCATTGCCCCTTGTCCTGTCATTGCAAGCCCTTGTCAGTAGTCCCTCCCCAGCCTTCCCATAGGCTCCCTTCCAATACTGGAAGGCTACCATTCTTGTCTTTTCACAGTTTTGTCAAGGTACACAACTGCAAGCACCCATACTTGCTCAGCCGAGGCAATGGAAGGTCTGTGCTTGGTGAACCATTAAAAAGCTGTGTTTTATCTGCCACGGGGCAGATTAGGGGTTAGATTCAAAACAATGAAAGCAGGTTAGGTTTAGGAATACCTGTTGTGATGGTTTGGGAGTTCCCTTCCCCCCCACACTTGTAAAATGACCCAGACTAGAACTCAGCTGGCTGGAAGTTAAGGACTGAAGCTCTATTTACAGCTCAGCACAATATACAAGCAGAGATATACACTATCTACAGGAATAGTTACAGAAATATACAAGGTAAAGGTAATACAGAAACACAGCTCCCCTCCCAGAAATCAGAGACCCCAGGAGGGGCTCCCAACCACCCTTCCACCTTCTCCTCACCCCTACACCTTACCCCAAGGTTTGCCTTACGTGCAAGGAGAATTTTGAGGATCGGACGGGGGGGATTAGAAGAAAAAGGTGGTTAGTAAAATTAATCGGCAGAGAGGAGAAGCCAGAAGCTGCAAACAGCCCAAGACGCTGTGCCCCGTGACACCCACTGCCTGCTCAAGACACTCTCTTATCTTTTTGTTTTGGGTTCGTTTTCTAAACATCTCAGCAAGCCTATGGGTGAAATAGACATCATCTTTGTTTTCCTTCACAGCCTATAGTATAATTTTCTCTATTAAAATATTCCAATTAGCTCAAACCAGCACACCTGTGAATAGCAATGATCTTTGCTACTGTAGATGAATGGAAGGGAGGACGGAATTTATGCTGAGACCTCAGATGTGTTCAGAAATGTGGCTTCTTATATATGTGTCACTTGAGTAAGTCCTATTTACATGAATTAAGGAACTACCCCTTTTCCTTAGAGGAAATACTACATTATCAGACAATGACAACTCATTCTGCACTAGGCCACCTTCACAACTTACATTCCAAATTATAACAATGTTTTTCCTAAGAATACTAGCATAAATAGCAGTTTGGTGGATTGACTGTAAATGAAGAGCTGTTGGATGCACTAAGATACTAAGTGCCATATGCCACAGTTAGTTTATGTGCCTATAACCACAAATAAAATGGAGATGAAAGTATGTTCCAGTAAAAACTGACACTATCAGCTTTGAATATCAGCTAGGTATGTATATGTATTTCTTAATAATTTATAATCAGTGGTAAACCAGAAGCTACCTCCAGTTACCACCCATAAAGTATACTTTTTCTACACTAGGTATGCAATAAATCCACTTTGAAGCATGTCTGAACTTTTTTGTCATGAGCATCAGACTGAACGCCTGTAATAAAAATGACAGCTAAATAAGAATAAATGGTTTAATGTTAGCAAGAAATAGGGCTTTGTTGGTTCACCTTTGATGACAGAATCACAAGTTTAGCTCTCCCCTGAAGTTAAATGCAATGTTCTTCTGCATCAAACCTTTAGCACCTCTTTCTTCCACGATTGCAGCAGCCCAAATGTAATTTGAGTGAATTCATGAAACCCACTTTGTAAACAGATATTTATTGCCTGCAAGATAAATAATCAAAATACATCATATTTATTGATGTCCTGGGAGTGTGGTATTATGGAAGCTTAGAGTGGAACTGCAAGAAAAATCACTGCAGAAACTGACTGTAGATCTGTCTGTCTGATAAAAGCAACAGCACAAAAAGTATAAGGGGACCAAAACTAAGATTTTGGGATAACACAACCAAACCAAATGCATTGCAGCTCTTGTAGCAAATGTATTCAACAGTAACATGCACAGTGAATGTCTGGAATTCATCTTTACAATTATTTATGCTCTTAATGTAGAAGGAAGGAAAGACACTTGCAGAGACAAGAGGAATAATCTATTCTACTCAGGCACTTTGGAGGGCTAAGTAATGATACTCAAATTTCACAGCAAGAGAGATTTAGACAACAATGAAAAGTTTCTAACAGCAGGAACAGTTAAGCCTTAAAACAGATTGCTTAGAGGAAGTGTGGAACATCCAGTTGGAGGTCTTCATTGGGATGTTACACTAATATCTGTCAAGCATAATGGAGATAAAATTGATTCTACATCTTGATGATTTTTCTTAGGTTTTTCTTCCACTATTCATAGCATAACAGAATGATCTAAGTTTGCAAGGACCTTAAAGATCATCTAATTCTGATATCCCTGCCATAGACAGGGATGCCTCTGACTAGACCAAGGTCCCAGCTCAGTGAAACATGCATGAACTGCATTTTAAAAGTATTAGAATCATATTCTACATTTTAAAGTAACATAGGAAAACTTCAGTGTTGCAGAATGAAAACAATTTGGATTTCACTAATTTCCTTTAAGACATTAGCACCTAACTCTAAACCCAGTCAATTCAAAAGTCTAGAACTTGTCATTCTGTTGATTATATGACCTAACCCTCACGTGCAGAAGACTTTAAACTTCCCTTTGCTCTGCTCTCCTCAGACCCCATCTGGAGTTCTGTGTGCAGTTCTGGAGCCTTCAGCACAGGAAGGACATGGAACTGTTGGAGTGGGTCCAGAGGAGGCCACGAAGATGATCAGAGGGCTGTAGCAGCTCTGCTATGAGG
>VWYK01039586.1:0-18400 GCA_013399775.1 Semnornis frantzii | reverse complement strand
ACCTGTACTAGTGGGAGGTGTCCCTGCCTAGGGCAGGGGGTTGGAACTAGATGATCCTTGATGTCCCTTCCACTCTTACCATTCTATGATAGGTAACTTACAGTACCCTACTATCACAAGGCTGATACAAAGATCAAGTATTTTTAATACTGAGGGTCAGACAGTGATTGTTTCTCAGGAAATACCTTTTATGGTGCCTTCAGATATGGTATTATGTCATATATGTCACTCCAGAACCACTGATTATGCTGACTACATAGATATCTTTTATGTGATCTGATTAGCTACAACTGCCAAAATGGAGACCGATACAAGTTAAAACATTACAGCAGAAGAAAATCTAGTTTTAGTTGGAATGCTAGATTGTCCCCCTGTGCTCAGCACTGGCAAGGCTGAATTTCAGATACTGGGTTCAGTTTTGGGCTCAGGTAACAAGTGATAGAACAAGATAGGAAGAACTGGCTTCAAGTTGTGTTGGGCAGGAGTTAGTTTGCACATTAGGAGAAGTTTCTTCCCCAAAAAGGTTGTCAAGTCCTGCACCACACTGCCCAGGGAAGTGGTGGAGTCCTCATCCTGAAGGTATTGAAAAGCTGTGTAGCCGTGGTGCTGAGGGGCATGGTTTATCAGTGGAATTTGTAGTGTTGGGTTAATGGTTGGAATGCATCTTAAAAGCCTTCTCCAACCTAAACAATTCCATGATCCTGTGATTCTGTTTGAGAAGTGCTTGTGAGCTCCACATGCAGATATCAACAGATCTCTCTGCACTATACACACCTGCAGAAAGCACAATATAATAACACCACAGAAGTTCCTATCCATTCTGCCCTCCCCACCAAAGCTGTACCTGACATATAAAAACTTGCCTCAGATTTGACACTGATTTTCTTGATTTCTTCAATTCACCATGTTGCATTCTGCATCTAAGTATGCACTTACTCCTTATTAATTTGTCTCTTTCCTTTTAAAGAATGCTTTAAAATATTGATTCATGTGAGGTAACGTCCTTAAGAATATCAGTTACAGATGTGCACTTCAAACTAGATGTGGCCTTGTTATTCCCAAGTTGCAAAGGCCTCTTATTTTAACAAGCATCCTGATAAGCATTTACCCAGGTCCCATGAGAGTTATTCCAGTGCAAGCTGGGTTGTTCATGCTTCTGAAAATGCCTGAGGTTTGTCAATAACTATTTATAATATTCTGTAACCCATTTTTCATTTTTTCCCATGTTTCCTGAAGCATAGTGCCTCCTTTTGTAAATTTTACAGAGATTAGGTTCACTTTGTATTTGATGGACCATCAATTATAATATCAATGCTTAAAAATCTTTACTGGTTATCTTCAGCCCCCTTCATATAGGTCAGCAAACACTCTCTGCAAGACAGCAACTTAGAGGTATGACTGAGCCAGGCTGAATTTGAACTGGGTGGCATTGTTATCATAATGCATGTTCTTACACTCCTTATCATTAAACTAAATATTTTCTCATCAGTTATGCATTTATTTGCAATCTTCATGACAGCTAGTTGGAAAACTCATGTTGCATTTTATAGCTAGAATCTAGCCACAACTGAAATTTGTGATGAAGACAAGAGTCAGTTCAGTACAAAGAAGCCTGGACTCTTTTTTACTGTATACAACAGGGAGACATGAGGGGAGTACACACAGAAAGACAAAAATTCAGGTTGGAAAAGACCTGCATCACCAAGTCCAATCGATATCCCTACCTTACAAGGTGCACCCTAAACCATATCCCCAAGCATCATGTCCAAATGACTTTTAAACACAGCCAGGGTTGATGACTCAACCACCTCCCTGGGCAGCCCATTCCAATGTCTAACCACTTCTGTGAAAATTTGTTTCCTAATATCTAGTCTAAAGCCTAAACCTACCCAGTCACAGCTTGAAGGTCAGCCTTTAAACAGAACAGTTAGTTGGCCAGGCCAATTGACAGCAAAGAAAAATCATTCCCTCCACAGGGCTGTGAAGCGGAATCCCGCCAAGGTGCTCCAATTTATTCTGTGGGATAGGGATGAAAAACCATCAACAGCCAGGCTTCCTAGAAGACATTCATTCCTCTTTCTTCCTTCTTCTGACCCTGAAAATCATTTCCACTCTTGGAACACCTGACATGTGTGCAGACTCCCCAGGCCAGATGAAGCTCAGACAAACAGTGTGTAAGCAGACTGTTTGTTTTAAATTAGAGACAAACTTCCTTGAGTCATTCCACATAAACTAAACAGATGACATTAAAGGAAACAATGAATAATCTCCTTTGGCTTAAAAAGGGTTATGAACAAATGCCAAATAGATTTTCACTGATATTGCAAACTGATTTGAAACAGGCTGTCTCTTCTCTGGCCCGTAGTTGTAAACTGGTATTCACTGCTGTGAATTTGAGTTATGGACAAGCTCCTAATACCCAGAAGCTGCCCTTCATGGCAAAAATGTCTGTGCTGGCATGGACTGCTTTAATGAGAAGCAATTCAGAGGAATTTGTATGCAAAGGGATAGTTTACAGAGCCTCTTCAAAGTTTTCTGAAGCTAGGGACTTCTGACCTGTCCTGTAAGAAGCTCACCCTGCTTAAGCACACACAAAGTGTGCAGCTTTTTCCCTGTGCCAGAGTGACAACCCAGTTACTCCAAGATAAGAGAAATCCACTTGTGCATACAGAATGGCTTGATAGATATGAATTTGAAGACAGACTTTGGTTTCAAAGAAAGTAGAAAGAGAAGTTTAAAACACGTATTTCTAGTTTTTCTCCTCACAGTGGTCCTTTATTCAGTGTCATACACCCTGATGGGGGACCAGAGCAGGAAGCTGAAATGCCAAATGAATGGAAGAAAAGCTATGCTTGTGGTACCCCTGACCACACCAATTGCAAAGAGTACAAAGAGCTCATTCTCCCAAGCCTCCCAAACCCATTTCCACCCCAAAGGGCTATAAGAAAAGCCTCAGATAAACATCCAGATCTCTGATTGTTTATTCAGACTGAACACTTCACAGGCTTTTGGACAGTAGCCCATCACTACAAGGAATAAGAAAAAAATTCCATAACCAGAATTGGAAAGCTTTTGTCTCCTTCATGGCCATGATCATATACCTTTTTTTCCCTCCCCTCTCTTTATTTTCAGATTTCACTCAGCAGACAGAAAAGCAGTCAAGTACACTGATTCAGGTGACTTTTCCTTCAGAGTTTACACAGACGAACATAAACAAAACCAAATAATTTACAAGCACAGCCCAAACAAATCACACAAAGAGCCTAATACTATAGGTCAAATTCCATTCCTGAAACAATTTTACCCAAAACAGATGTATAACTAACCTTACAAAAACAAGTGAGCCCATGTTTTGGCTGCTGGTTAAGAACCTCCTGTGCAGTCTAGTCCTGTTAAGGGCAAAAGAAAGATACTTCAGACAATAAAAAGTGAGTTTCAGAAGCATACATGCAAAACTTATTAAATTACTCAGATTTTCTAAGTATATATGGAGAGCAAAGTCTACTGGTTTTAAGGATATCCAGCATTTAAAAATAATGTTTTTTTCCTCTAGCACTCCTTGCCATCCCAAACAGCCTTAAATGGAGAATGATGCCAAGATTTAAGCACAGGATTATTTTTACACAATCCACTAGGCTTTCTGGGCTACTTCCAATGACTCCCAGATCATATACATGACTTTGAATCTAGTCAAAGAAATTTTTCAGCTTTGATTCCTGGAATAGCTTCCCAACAAAAATCTGACATTTCAAAAACTAGAAGCTGGGAAAACCTATAAAAAATTCAATTTAAAAAGAGTGAGAAAGAGCCTATAATGGCCCTGTCTGCAAAGTACCACAGGATAAAGTTGGGCCACACTACCCTCAGCACAAGCCCATTGTCAGATGAGCTTCACAAAAACAAATCCACATCATGGAAATGACAGAGCGAATAGCCCCTCTAAAGGAAGATTCCTTCCTCAGGACAGAGGCTGATGGAAGTGTCCAAAGGTCCAAAAACCAGAGTTTTGTGCTGTGAGCAGTTTTGGTGTATGATCCTGAGCTGGGCCAGAGGAAACACCCAGATGATCTCCCAAGGTCTGTTCCTATTTTTATACCTTCATAAACTCTTTCCCAGCAGAAAGAGAAGACAGCAAACAATTACAGCTAGAGGAAGTGCAAAGTGTCTCATGGATGCCTCTTAGCAAAGGTGCAAAGTTTGCTCTCTCAGAAAGAAAATTATGTATGACAACTAATTAATTAAGACCTACATTTTATCCCAAGATTAGATAATCTGGAGATAAGGGTTAGTGTGGTTTTTAGACAATCCAAGTTGAAAGGCAGCTGTCCCAGCTCAATATGTATTGAACTGGAGAATAAAGATCACTGAAGCATGAAAGGTGCAGCATAAGAGTAGTTATGAATCTAATTACTTGAGTAATTGGATGAAAATATACCCCTCCTCCCCGAAGTTATAAGTAATCACATTTTTAAAGTAAACTAACACATAGGGTGTCAATATATGATAATCAAAAATACATAGTATAGCTTTTGGATTTTGTAGGATCAATATAACTCCTCTTTCCAGTGGTGCTCTAAATTGCTTCCTCTGTATGGGTCTCTATATCATGCCTTAACAACCTTCATCTAGTCCCCCCTCCACAGGCTCTGGGTAGCCTGGTCTAGTTGAGGACGTCCCTGCTGACTGTGGGGTGGGATTGGACTAGATGACTTTGGAGGTCCCTTCCAATCTGGAGCGTTCTATGATTCTACAAAGAAATTCAAACTGACTGCTGTTTATGGCTCACTATGCCAAAGTGACATTCAGGACACTGTTCCTCCCAAGGTAGGGATCATGCTGCCAATCCAAGTGCTCACTGGCATCCCACAACACAGGGTTTTTCATCTGTTCTGGGAGGGTGGGAAGGAAGATCTTGCATTCCTGTCTACTGTTACTGCTTACGATATGATTTCTGTTAAAGCCAAACTTCTGTTAGTTAAGAGATGATAAAAAAATATTTTCTCCTGTCCTGATTATTTTGTTCAAGGTATACACAGAGCATCTCTACAGTTGGAGAGCTTAACTGTATAATGCAAACAAAAAACCCTTCTCCAGTGCCTGGCTTGTCAATTGAGACTTCTTTATTTCCCCATCTCTTGATTTTATATGAATTTAACTTATGAGTGGGAGAGTGAGGGAGTAAGGGCAGGGTTTAGCTTGGACTGGTCTGACTCTGCAGAGGTCAGAGATTTCAGACCTTCTCCTCATTGACTTATGCATGCTGAGTTTCGTAAGCGGGAGGGGATGTTAAAAAAAACCCAAAACTTAATGCTCACTTCCAGTGGCACAAAAGCACAAGCCTGGTTCTCATGAGGAACAAAGGTTGTTTCTGAGCAGCTTTTCCCGAGGCATGGATTGATGTAGAGGATGATTGGCAGGTTGCGTAGCCTCGAATAAATGAATAGCACACAAATAAGATGGTTTTTTTTCTGCTTTCCTTTTTCCCTTCTCCTGCGAGAAGGTTCAAGCTTTGTTTGGGAGCACGCAGCGGCAGAGCAGCATCTGTACCGTGCTGGCTCTCGGGAAGATCCCGGCCATGGGCTCTCCCCTCACACCCAGCCGAGCCCCGAGGCCGATTTCGTCCAGCTCCTTCCACCCGCAGCAGGCTGAGCCTCCATCTGCGCGCTCACAGCGCCACCTAACGGTCATGCCGGGGACAGGCCGCGGGGTTCATGTGAGCCGCCTGAGGCGTGGAAACGGCCCACCCGGGTCCTCTCCTGTGAGTAAGAGCTGATGGCTGCGTGTTTGAGAAACGCCCAGCTCACAGATAACTAAAACCGCGTAGTTTAACCTTATGTGGAGAATAAAAATGGAAAATAACGTTTTTAATCATAGAATGGTTTGGGTTAGAAGGAACCGTTAAAGGTCATTTAGTCCTACCTCCCCGCGGTGAGCAGGGACGTCTTCAGCTAAGTCAGATCGCTCAGAGCCCCAACCAACCTGACCTGGAATGTTTGCAGGCACGGGATATCTACCACTTCTGTGGGCAACCTGAGCCAGTCTCTCACCACCCTCAGCATAACATTTCTTCCATATAGTCTAAATCTCCCTTTTTTAGTTAAAAACCTTAACCCTTTTATCATGTCACAACAGGCCCTGCTAAAAAGTCTGTGCCCACCTTTCTTATCACAAAATGGTAGGGGTTGGGAGGCTTGTCTGGAGGTCATCTAGTATAAACCCCTGCTAAAGCAGGCATACTCAGAGCAGGGCTCCCAGGATTGCAACATCCAGGCAAGTCTGGCATCTCTCCAGGGAAGGAGCCTCCACAGCCATTCTGGGCAGCCTGCTCCAGCACTCCAGCACCCTCACAGAAAATATTTTTTTCCTTAGGTTCAGGTGGAACTTCCTGTGTTCCAGTCTGTGCGTGTTGTCCCTCGTCCTGTTGCTGGGCACCACTGAAGAGTGTGCTCCTATTCTCTTGCCCCCTGCCATTTACATACTGATAAGCACTGATAAGATCCCCTCTCAGTATTCCCTTCTCCAGGGTAAACAGGCCCAAGTCTCACAGCCTTTCCTTGTTAGAGAGATGCTCCCCTCCCCTCATCATCTTTGTAGCCTCCATGGGACTCTTAAATACTGAAAGGCCGCAATAACATCTCCTCAAAGGATAGTAAAGGAATAAAGTCTCATAATAGTCTCCAGAAAAGAGACAACTCTCTCCACAGCTGGCCAGGGTTGAGGTTTTTGCTGGATAATGTTAATCATGAAACCCACAGCAAAACGTTGCTGACCGTATCTAATTGCAATGGCACAGTCCTCTGCTCTTCTATCTGGTCCTAATAAGCTCTGACAGTTCACATTGGGTTTATAAATAGACAGTTGCCAAAGAATCATTTCCAGTTATTGTCAAACATGGTTGGAGACTGTATTTACTTCTCAAAGACAATTATTGATCTGCTCTTGCACACTGGCCATCCATTTCATTTACCCTCACTGCCCCTAAGAACAGTGTCACAAGTTCCCACTTTAATCAAATTAGATCATTTGGGCAATTGCCAGTTTCATGCGAGTCCCTTTAACTCATTTGCTACCACACTGCTCTTCTGTCACCACGACTTACTAATACTCTTGCAAAATTTGCTTGATCCTAGCACTCCTCTAACATCAGTGGTGCACTGTCAAACACCAGAAATTCAGAGGTGATCTCAGAACAATAATATATGAATCAAGCCACAAGTTATAAAAAAAACAAAAACCAGAGTATCTTTCACCACATCATTGCCACGATCACATTCAAGCCTTTTGCAGAGCTGAAGAACTGTAATTTAAAGAGAGCACTTGAATTACCACTGAAGAAGTAGCCATGACTGCTGAATAGAATTTGGTTTTAAACATGTTAACAGACCTTGCATTTTGTGAGCATTTATGTGAGGAAAGTTTCCTTCATGCAAGTGTTTACAGGAAACAAATTTTGGGCCTGCTACTCAGTTTGGCTGATAGCAAAACAAATGTGTTCCATGGTGAATTAATTCTCTGTATGGAAAAGGAAGGTTTAACATTGTACAGTTCTCTTGTGGTGAATACCAACAAAATAATACTGTATTTCTCATCAGAAAAAAACCCAAACAAACAAACAAACCAAAACCCACAACAAAACAACCTGCTAAAAAAAACACACATCAAATTATTCTGATAGGTCCATTAGAACTTCAAGGGGCATAGCTTCGCTTAAATGAATTGCATGTTCTGCCAGATAAAAATTAGCACTTATACCATGTAATTAAGGTGACCTATCAATGCAGTCTAACATTCATTTGCTTTTCACATGCCACTCTTCAATTCAGGGGCTATAGCCTGTCAGCTTGAACCAATTATAGGAAAAGAAATAACTAGAGTAGAGAAGCTAAGTAATTTCTTGTCTTTGTAATAGCAATATTCTGAGAGTTTTACCATCTTAAAAGTGAGCAGGTGTGCAAACAGAATAAAGAGAGGATAGAGCACGGAAGTGAAATTCTTGATTTCAAATACCTTGGACAGTTTTGTAAAAAAGAATGACTAAGATCAGCAGATTTTTTAAAAATCAAGTCAATAGCTTATAAAAATATAGCTAATAAAAAAAGGGAGGGAGTTTTATGATCTTGGAAGAATAACATTTTTGCAGATCTAACTAGATACCAAATTCACAGTATAGAGACACTAAAAAAATGTTTACAGATATATCTAAGTTTACAGTAGTGAAAGATCTGATATCAGTGCAGTTCTCTGTGCTTCCAAATTTTACGTTATCTGGAGTTCCACAAAACCAGGTAACCTTTTTATTTTCTCTTCACAATTCTTAGAGATTCAACCCTAAAGTCATGAATGCGTCAGACTTAATTATTTTAAAAGACAGTTAAAATATTGATAACCCCTTGGTTGCAAAGGATAGGCCAAACTCCTGAACTCTGAAGCCTGCCCCAAAAGCTAGAGGGAAATGAAGTAATTATTTTACTCACAAATTTATAATTGTTACTGTTACTTGTAGATGGTGGCTGCTGGTACAGTTGGGCTACCACTACACTTGAGTAAGATCTCCCTCCATAATGAAATGTGTTTCCCTGTGGCTGTGTCTAAAGTGCAGATTCTCTCCTTTTGTTCCTCATGGCCTGGGTCCCAGGCATGCATCCTTGGTGTACTTTAACTGGGTCTCAAGTGTGAGATATCCTTACATGGATTTCCCTTAGAAGATAACCCTGGGGCTAGCTGAAGATGGATCATTGTAAGCTGAAATAAGGTACTGGTCCACAAAACCAGGATATCAAGATTAAAGCCACACCACTGTCTCTGATGCAAAGTTTACTCAACTTTTTCTCTAAGTGACTGATGGAAACTAATGCGACCTGGATTCCTATGAACTGGGACTTATAGTTGTATTCTCTAATGTCTAATGAAATCTAGAACTCAGAGTGTATTTATGATGCCTCTCTCGCATAGATTCCTTAAAATCTAATGCACAAGTTCAGCCTGCAGCCACTTTGTCAGCGTGGCTGCTAGAACAACTCTTCCACATGTTGTTCCTTCAGAACTGCTATTTCTCTAACAAACCTGGCTGAAGTTTTCCAAGAGTTTGGACTTCTTGAGGATATCCAGAAAAAACAGATAGCAACGGTTAGAGACAGAGACCATGATCACATTAGCTTCTTCCCTAAGAAATCGACCTAAAAGAGGTATCAGGTTTGCAGAACTATGTCCTGATTTTGTTTCTCTCAAGTGCGTGGCTCACGGTTTTAACACAAACCATCAACTGAATGAAATCTACTTTGATAAAATACAACTTTGAAATGAATGTCTGAGCACTGCAGCACTTGAGCTCAGATTTTTTTTAAACCACTGACAAAGTACTGTATTTTTTTTTCCAATCTATTTCAATTACACTTTTATAATGGCAAGATTAGTCTATTTTATCATTATTAAAACTTGATTAACATATTAAATAACCATTGTACACTAATTAACTCTGGTAAATGCAATGTCCAATACATTGCTCTACTTCTGCAGACTTCTAAATGAAGAAGCTACTATCATGAGTATGGTTTTAGGATCTAACATAGAACTTAGCAATGGACAGAATACCGAAGGGTAAGATTTTTTTGATGCGCTATTTGGGAAGACTTTATTTTGAAAGACATTTATAGATAAGTTACAATATGAACAGGAAAAAAAAGCAGATGATTTAGGAGAGATATTCCAAAGATGCCCTGTGCAATCTGAACACTGTGAGGATATGAAATTTATACCTATGTTGTTTACTGAGAACAGTGTGAAGGTGAATTGTAGATAACCTTCCAGTTCAATTATGTAAAGTGGCGTTACTCTGGTTTACAGGATACACAGATGAGAGCTATCAATATCCATTTGTGCTATTTCACCACTATGGACAATTCCAGGCAAGGCTTTTAACCAGTGCTTTAAAACTCTGTGGTGTCTACATCTAGTAGGAACTTTTGATTCCATTGGAAACAGTTTAAACATTGAGTTCCATCTGTTTCACAGGAACTCAGACATCTGTAGTCTGATTTTCCTGCACTGCAAACATCCTCTCAAAACACGAACTGGGAGTGGCAGTTACTGTGAGCCAGGTCTTCAGCCAACACTGAACCATATGGAAATTACTGAAATGGTTAAAAAAGATTGGGTGTTTAAAAGTTACCTATTCATTTTACATGACATTTCAAACATACAATGGGTGATGACACAGTGCTCAAACCCAGACTTGTCAAACTTGGGGCATTTAGCTGAGGCTACTATCTCAGAGGTCACTGAAAGGACTCATGCACCTCCAAACACCAATGTAGCGACTACCTGTAAAAATAAAATGGCAAAAGCTCTTGCTGTGGTAGAAATGAGTAACAGCTGCATATGTTGCATTCAATAAAAAACAAAATTGTACTTCAAGAAGGTAAATGAATGAAGCATTGCTTCTTCCCCACCTCAGCTGTGTGTCTTCTTCTACTTTGCTTCAAATCCTGCAACCTGACAAAAACATCTGAAGATGACACACTTCAGCTTGGTGTTATATAGCACCTTTCCAAATCACTGCATCCACATAAGAGAGACTTGATCAAGAGCAGATGTAACTACATCTGCAAGCTGCAAGGCAGTAACATAGCCGATAGTGATGACACAGCTAGCAAAGCAGGGCTTCACCAGATGGGTGATATGTCCCATTGTCTTCAAATAAGACAAGATGGGCAAGCCCAGAGTGGGTGGCCAGGTTCAACTTAAAAATCTGGCAAGTTTATGAGGACAAGGTAGGTTCAAAGTCAAGACAGCTGCCCAGAGTCCCCAGTGAGACATAAACGTGCCACACAACAGCTACGTGGCCCATGCCTTAGGGTAGAGATTTGCCTACAAGAACGTTCCTGCATCCCAAGATTCCCAACCAGCACAGCTCCTCCTCTGCCATATCACTTGGGTATGTCCAAGGGGAGGTTCTCAATTTTTTCATGTCGTACATGTCTATGCTCAGTGTGATTGGATGACTACATCACTACCCTTCATGTAAGCCAAGACAATCTATTGCACACATTGAGACTGCAAGATGCTGAGAGGTCTGTCCATGTGGGATGCAATCATACCAAACATTTTCATACGGCTTGCAGAAATGTAAATATCAGCAACAAGTATCTTTGTCAGCTTTCCAAAGAATGAACAATATACTCATTCATGGACAAAAGGGATTGTTTCTGAACATGATCTCTGCCTTCAGGCTTTAGGACAATGCCTTTTTAGTGGTCTCCATGCAAACTTCGGCTGAAATTATGTTACTAATTGGCAGAATCTTTTCATTAGAGCAGAATCTTTTCATTAGAGCACCAAATGGCAACCTTAATGCACAGGATATATAGTCATTGGCTTTTACTTTGAATTTCTTTTATTGTATAAAGGAATTAGCAAGAAGAGGAATTGGTTACTACAAAGGCCTGATAACTACTTCAAGCCCTAGGTTTAAACGTACAGTAATTAATCAATTAATGTAGCTCACATGCATCAAGGAAAAGATCCAGTATATATGGTGAAGTCAGCATAATCCTTTATTATCATTTTATGAATGATCTAATCTTGTAACTAGCTCAAGTTACTCCAGATTTACAGCAGTACGTTAGCAGAGAGTAGAACCAGAACCTAAATGAAAGAACTACTTCATATTAATGAAAACAAGGCAACAGTTCCTGCTGAACTTGAGAGACACTCATATTCATTGTGGAATAAAAATGCATCATTTCCACAGTCAGAGCCTGGATTAGAAAAGCAAACCTAACCAGCAAGGGCCCTTAAAAATTAATTATGTATTCATGCCCATATAACTTTAGCACATGTTCACAACTACCCATTAGCTTGAATGCATTTGGGAATAAGAAACAAATTCTGCTGAATTTAGAAAAAAGTTTAAATAGTCACAAACACTTTTTAGCTTTTAATACTTTAATGAAAGGCTTTATCATAAAGGGCATTTTCAGGAATAATTAACTTTACTGCTACTAGGGAAACACTTTCAAAGACTCTGATGAACCATTTCATGGATTACTGTGCCTTGCCATCCCCTGCATTTCCCAGTGCACAGTTTTGGTTATGGCTTCATGAGAATGTTTGTGCATATTATATATACATTTATTGTTGTCTGCAACTGTAAAAGGTAAACTTCAAGAAAATTCAGTTCAGCTCAGAAGTCTGAATGTATATCCTCAGTCTCTGAACTTCAAAACAGGTATGGACATCTATAAACAGCCTCCTGTTAAGGTTTCAGAATTTCCTCTAAAATAGTCTCTGAATAGCCTTTTTTTTTTTTTTTTTTAATGCTTCATTTTACAATATAGAGAACAGGAACACAAAGTAAGATAAATGGAACTGAATTTAGAAAGGAGAAGATGTTAATGAGAATTCTGAAACACACACCACCCACAAATCTGCTAGCAGCTTATGCCTCACATGGAAGCATGTGTTGACCAGCTAGCTCCCGTGTCCACAGGCTTAAATCACAAGCCCACAGAAATGTTATTTGATATTTTGGAAATGCTTTAATTGAATCAATTTCTAGTTATCTTTTTCTACGTTCCTTGAATAATAAAACCCACAAGATTTTATTATTCCATAACTGGGTTTTCAGTTAAAGAAAGGATCAGGCATTTATGATTTTGAACATCGCTTACACTTTATATTCTCACCTGAAGACTTCCCTGATGTTGCGTGTGTAGCTGTGTGGCATTGATTTCAGAATAAGCTTCTAAGTCAAGGTGTGATCAGTTATAGAGACAGGCTCACTGCACTTCCTTGTATCTGAAATATCCCTGGAGGCCTTTACCATTTCTCAATGTCATAAATGTTAATCTTTATGGAACTGAGATCCAAAATTACAGAACACAGCATCACATTCATTTCAAGCACAGTACACAATAATCACAAGCAGAATCCTATAATCCAAAATGCAAGATGCTTATAGAGACTAGTCCACAGGATAATCAAGGTCAAGACCCATCATAAAGTTTTATTATTCCAAGATCACAAGTTCATTTACTTGCTACGACTGTCCTCTCAAGATTCTTTCTTGGAAAGAAAACTGGTTCCATAATACTAGCAAAAATCATTTTATATCTCAAACATTTCATCTTAATGTCTTGTATTGATATTTCCTTAAATGGATTTAGAATTCATAACAGCACATTACTAAAAGAAAGTCATCTCAAGAAGGACATTGAGGTGCTGGTGAAGTCCAGAGAATAGCAACAAAGCTGGTGAAGGATCTGGAGCACAAATCCTATGAGGAGTGGCTGAGGGAACTGGAGTTGTTTAGCCTGGAGAAAAGGAGGCTGAGGAGAGATCTTTTCAAACTCTACAGGTACCTGAAAGGAGACTGTCATGATGTGGGGGCTGGTATCTTCTTCCAAGCAGCAAGTGACAAGAGGAAGTGGACTCAAGTTGCACTGGGGAGGTTTAGGTTGAATGTTAAGAACAATTTCTTCCCCAAAAGCATTGTCAAGGTTTGGAACGGGCTGCCCAGGGGCGTTGTTGAACCATCATCCCTGTAAGGATTTAAAAGGTGCGTAGATGTGGTGCTGAGGGATATGTTTGAGCAGTGGACTTGGTAGTATTTGGTTAATGGTTGAATTTGATAATCTTAAAAGTCTTCTCCAGCCTAAATAACTCTAGGATTCTATGAAATCTGTAAAACTTTGATTTGGCTTCATTAGATATAATCTTTTTACCAGAGTGCAACCCAAAATGAAATATTGATGCTTCCAATAAATAGGAATTAGGACTTGCTTAAAGTGGAAGAATAAACATCGAGTAAAATGTTGATAGGTGTTTTAATGGGTAACTTGCCAACTCCTGCCTCCCGAACACCCAGGAGAACATCTCTGCAGTCCAAACTGACTCAGAGTTCTAGGACTCAGTGATTCTGCAGCAATTGAGATAAATTACTAGCTCGAGTTGCAAAACATAGCCAGTTCTGCAGACTGACCCTAACCACACTGCCTTGGTACTGGAACCAGATCACGGTTTCCTCACAACACCACAAACAAGAATTTTAGAATCTTCAACAATTTGGGGTGGATTAATATTTAAAGTTAGGCCAACACTGCTGCTAAAACACAGGCTGGGGATTCAGGAGATTTGGGTTTAATTGACATGAAATATATGATTTCAGATGTGCCACAAGAATCTGAGTTCAATTAGATATTAACATTTATAGTCACAAGAGCTTCATTAGGTGCTTATATTAGGCAGGTGCTTAAACTCGACTTGCTAGAGGGCAGGGATGCCATTCAGAGGGACCTGGACAGGCTGGAGAGGTGGGCCCGAGCCAACCTCATGAAATTCAACAAGGCCAAGTGTAAGGTCCTGCACCTGGGTTGGTGCAATCCCAAGCACAAATACAGCCTGGGTGGTAAATAGCTGGAGAACAGCCCTGAGGAAAAGGACCTGGGGGTCTGGGTTGATTAAAAGCTCAACATGAGCCTGCAGTGTGAGTGCAGCCCAGACAGCAACCGAGTGCTAGGCTGCATCAAGAGCAGTGTGGGCAGCAGGGCAAGGGGGGGCATTCTGCCTCTTTGCTCTACTCTCATCAGACCCCATCTGGAGTACTGTGTGCAGTTCTGGAACCCTCAGCACAGGAAGGACATGGAACTGTTGGAGCAGGTCCAGAGGAGGGCCACAAATATGCTTCGAGGGCTGGAGCAGCTCTGCTGTGAGGACAAGCTGAGAGAGTTGGGGCTCTGCAGCCTGGAGAAGAAAAGGCTTTGAGGAGACCTTAGAGTAGCCTTCCAGTATATGAAGGGGGCCTACAGGAAGGCTGGGGAGGGACTATTGACAAGGTCTTGCAATGACAGGACGAGGGGCAATGGGTTTAAACTGGCAGAGGGGAGATTTAGACTGGATGTTAGGAGGAAGTTCTTTACAGTGAGGGTGGTGAGACACTGGAATGGGTAGCCCAGGGAGGTTGTGGCTGCTCCCTCCCTGGAGGTGTTCAAGGCCAGGTTGGACAAGGCCTTGAGTGACCTGTGCTAGTGGGAGGTGTCCCTGCCTATGGCATGGGGTTGGAACTGGATGATCCTTGAGGTCCCTTCCAACCTTATCATTCTTTGATTCTATGATTCTATGAAAGCACCTTGTGCTCAGTCAGGGTAAACCTTACTCTGTCTCCAATCCTACAGCATGAAATGGAAATAAAGGCATCCTGTAAACACCTCTTCCTCTTTGAGTTCTCCACATTTCTGACCAAGGGCCCTTCATTATTTCCTTTATCCCTCATTTTTTTGGTGTATCACCTAGCAGAAAATGTCTAGACTATTATAAGGCCTTGAGACCTTTAAATAAAGTGACAGAGCCTAGCACAGACTGCAGACACTCCATATCAGAACCATTTCTTACTAATGGTGACAACATGTCAGTGTACTCTCAGGGAATTTGGACAGTTTTCTAATTAATTTCTGAACATCTGTAGCACAAACCAAACATAAGCAAATTATGCTTAGAATATTTGGAACACTTCCAACCTCATTTTCTTCTCCACTCCCTCTTCTTTTACTAGAAGAGCTAGATATTTGACAATCTCACAATAAAAAAACATTTTATTAAAGAACACTTGCAGTAATTGCTCTTTTTATAAACCTTATTCTTGCACGCTTAGGGTTTGTCTTCAGCTGATCTTGTTTCAGGTCAAGAAAGTGACCTGATAAATGCAAGAAGCAGATACTCTAGATTTCTTAAGTAAAGCTGAATACAAGGCACTTGAACCTTACTCTCAGGAGCAATTATAAGACAGGGAGAGAGAAACACATTAAAGAAGTAATTCATTTACTTTTTTACTTTAGTACACAAAACATTTCCCTTTAAAAAAAGAGCACTTCACCACATTAAACATTTTTCAATTAATCCATAATATGTATACAATTTTACATAGAAAGCAAACCAATCAAATAAATACTGAAAACGTCTATTTCAGTGTCTACTCACACTGAGTCACTGTCTGACTCAAGGTCTGTCAAGTTTAGTTCAGGGCTTAGGTCAAAGGTCTAGGCAAGAGTCTCATCCAAAATTCACATTATGCAGCTCACAACATAGTGGTAGTACATCCTGCACAGCAGGGAGTAGGGCCTGGTGTGTGTCCCAAAGATGGCAGTTCTCTAAAATGACCCATATTGTTTGTGATTTTGAGGTCTAAGGGGTAGCACCAGGCCCCCTCTGAGAAATTACATTGCCAAATCTTCAGGTAATACCATTAAGAAAAACACTGCCAAGACAAACCTTTCTCTCCACACTGGTTGTGGTGGTTTCCTTCTTAAAACTCTTGAGATTGTCTGTGCTGACATCCACAAGAATATCAAGTACTGCAACACAAAGCACCTACCGAGCTTGTCAAATCAACCAACCAGATCCATCTACCACAACGTCACTAATCTGAATTCCACTTCTACATTAAACCTTACTTTATTGTGGTCTAGTGCTGCCTTCATAATACACCTCCTGCACAGCAAGGAATCTTTTTCACTAGCTCGGTCTCAGCATATAGACCCAGTAAAAGTCATTACAGCAATGTAATTTCTAGTACTTGCGATTTCACGATAGCAAAAATCTCACAGGGATCAGACCCACTTATGGTCTTAACTAAAACTAGCCATCTGACTTAATTAACATTTCAAATTCATCAAACCTTGCAGGGCTCATACTGGGCTCTGGGGCAGCTTGGCGGTGTTCACATTGGGCTCCTGCTGGGTCTATGTATCCGGTAGCGGTGGTATTTCATCAAATAACACACTTGGTGTGAAAGCAAAGGGAGAATGAAACTAAAAAGTCAAACCTCACAGTATCTTCACATCATGCAACAAACCACGTGGCACAGGGAGTACAAGGAGGCCAGGAGGCAGAAATCCTCAGAGCAGCAGAAGTCAAGAGAAATGAGCATTGCCCTTGTGAGTTTGATCCATGAATTCTAACCCAACAATGATTTGGTCTTTGTTAAGTACTCTTCTGTGCAATACAACTATGTTCTGGATCTAATTTTCTTTCTTCCAGTCTATATATGATAAGAGCTGCATAAAGCTTTCTTTCACGTGGTCTTTGTACCACAGACTATGTAAAATAGGGAATGGTATCCCTATTGATACCATTCGTAATAAAGAATGGTATCAACAGGGAAATAGACAGACTTAGATTTTGGCCAAGGTATCCAGATTTTTTGGAACCTACCTCATACACTCAGGAACAGAGAACTGAGTGGTCTGATGGACAGACTACTACTGCTTACAGTGTTAGCTGCTTCAGTTTGGTCTGGGATAAATCTGTGCAACTCTACTCTCATTTTTACCCACAATCTTTTCATAGCAATTGCTCTGCACAAACCTACTTTGCATTTAATCATAGAATGGTTTAGGTTGGAAAGGACCTCAAAGATCATCTAGTTCTAATGCCCCACCATAGGCTGGGACACCTTCTTTGTACTTGAGTGGCACCTAAGTAATACCCAAGAAAACCCCATAGGTACAGCATCCTTCCAGTGAACTTAACGTACAATGGCATGATTAATTAGACTTTATGAAGTGTTTTCTTTAGCTGAATGATCTGGAAATGCAATTCACAGAATCACAGAATGTTAGGGGCTGGAAGGGACCTCGAAAGATCATCTATTCCAACCCCCTGCCAGAGTAGGATCACCTATAGCAGATCACAGAGGAATGTGGCCAGGCAAGTCTTGAATATTTCCAGAGGGAGACTCCACAATGCCCCTGAGCAGCCTGTTCCAGTGTTCCATCACCCCCATAGTGAAAACAGTTTTTCTTATGTTTCCGTGGGACTTTCTATGTCTCAACTTCCACCCACTGCCCCTTGTTCTGTCATTGGGCATCATCGAGAAGAGCCTGACTGTGTCTTCTTGGCACTCATCTTTTACACATTTATAAACATTAATGAGGTCACCTCTTGGTCTCCTCTTCTCTAAACTACAGTTGTATGTATAAAACCTGTTTTTAAGCACTACATAATAGTGAGCAGTGACAGTGAACAAAGGAAAACATCAGTTGTATAAATATACTTTACATTGCACTCTGCATGTTGGAAAAGGTGTATTTGAAACATTTAGCATGAATTTCCCTCACAATCTGAATTCTTACCTTCCTAAAGCTTCAATAACTATCTTGCATTTCGACATTCTCCCTTTTTCCAGAAGTTAATTTCATTTCTTTATATTCTTTTGTGTTTTCTAGAGACAAGGTCCTTAAGTCCTACACTTTGTCATATCTGAAGACTTTTGTGCTGTCAAGACACAAAGGCTGTACATTCTTTTTACTGTATACCAGTTGCTGCAGCTGAGAAAAGGAGATGCAAGTGCATGAGAAAGGCAAAAACACTGAATTCCACCACAGGTCTTTCCTCAGAGAATACTAAT
>VWYK01039585.1:0-48605 GCA_013399775.1 Semnornis frantzii | reverse complement strand
TGAAAACATCAACTGAGTGTAACAGATGAAGGCTGTGTGGTGTATTTACAGAGCAGTAATGTTGAGAACTGTTATCTGCTACAGATTTGGGAGGAAAACATGTCATTTTTCCTTTGAAAATGAGTACTGTGCTATTCAAATGTTTTCTGTCTGAAACTCGTGGATAAGTTTTTGTTAATATACTAAAGTCCAGATTTTTCTTTTTTTCTGAATTTGTGCCTAGCTTGTGGAGCTTCCAAGATAGTGATTTTGGTTTAGCTTTCCATCCAGAGAAGGTCTTCATCTAGCCAAGAATGTATTTCTGAAATGTCTTAGTTGCCTTTTTTTGTTATTCTTGCATTACAAACCAGTCAGAAGTCGAACACTTGGCTTCAGAGCCAGATTTCCTATTGGTGACTTGTTTCAGCTGAATTATGTTTTCTCTCTGTAGATATCTTTTGGGTGGAGCTCTGTGAAGATTGATATGAGTGCAGCCAAAAGAGACCCTCGACCCATTATTCCCTTTGGACTGTCTGCATTTGCTGCATCTTTATTTGCCTTAGGACTGGCATTAGGAACAACTATAGCTGTTGGTATGCTGTTTATTATTCAGGTAAGTTTTTGACTTCTTTCACAAAGAAATTAAAAGCTATGGGTTTCCCCCACTTCTGGAGCAGAAACAGAATTTGGGACTGAGGTGGGAGAAGCTGTTTAAAGCTTATGTTGCTGTGTAAGTTTTCCAGGCATTTATGTTGCTTTCTCCTAGTTTCTCTGTTATCGCAATGCAGAACTGGAAAGTGAAAATCTAATGAACTAGGAAAACATGATGTGAGGATTTATAAACTCTCTGTAAAAGGGTAAAAAAACTTAGTATGTCAGGGGTTACATTGCCCTGTCCCTTAAAAGAGGTATGAACATGACTGGTACATTGCTTCAAGTGTTTAAGCTCTTTGTAATGAAGCAAAAAATGTCTATTTTAAATACACACTGAAATACTGTGACACTGCTGTCCTCCTGAACAATACAGTTGAGACAGTAGTATGTATCAATGCTGAATCTTGATTTTGAATGTTTTGTTTCACTTATGCCTATAAAAGTTAAATGAAATTTTCTTAGCCTAGCTTATTTATTTCTGCATCAAGTCTATGCTAATTTCACCTACTTTATTTCAGATGAAAGTCATTTTGACAAATAAAACTTCAATCGAGTCCTGGATTGAAGAAAAGGTAAGCTTCTATTACTGTGTTCTTGTAATAATTCTCAATTTCTTGTTTTACATCTCTGGATTTAAACCAAGTGTGTCACTTCAATTCACCACTGACTTAGCACTTGCAACCAAATTTTCCCTTACTGTCTCTGAAGTTCATGAAATGTATGCACTTAAATCATTTATCTTCTATTTTCCTCAGGGAAATTGGTGTGAACATTAGAAAAATACTTCCTTTGCAGAGACATGTTTACTTGGAATATGGGTGTGTTTTCATCTGAAACTTGAGTTGTCTTTTCTTTTTCTTAGGCCTATCCATGTCTCTAATTGTCCACCTTTCCTTCCCATTCTAGATGACATGTTTTGGTTTGTAATTTTCCTAATATGCTACTTTTCTGATGAAACTTGGGAGGATTTTCCTTGATGTTGAAGAAGTATTAGGAAATAATGACATACCCAGTCTTCTTTAAATTTGCCTTTAATTCCCATACCTTTTTAGAGGTCTTCACAAGATTCTCAGAAGAGATACAGCCAAGCAACAGAAGCTAATTTTAAAGGAATTGACTAATTGATTACAGATTAGTTAAGTGCCAGTAGGTTATTTTGTGTAAATCCACAAACACTTCATTATCTTGTTTTCCCTTTTATTCTGTGTCAGAATTAATGTGAGGATCTTGATCGTCTAAGTACCTCAGTATTCTAATGCCTTTTCTTTACATGGAATCCAGTACATCTAGATCCTAGTGCCATCAGACCTTTGAGTAATAGAAGAAAAATGTGTGAAAACAAACAGATATAGAACAGATATAGTAGAATTTGGAGTACTTTATTGAACTTTTTACTGTAAAACAGGTTGCTTATGTCCATTCTGAAAACACAGTATCACAAATTGTACTACATAAGTATTACACATTAATCCCTAAACACATTAATGCAGCAAAGAGAACAAACTCTTCTGTGGCTGCTCCACTAGATGTCATTGTTTCTGGAAGAATGAGAAGTTCACAACTGCAGAATGTGGCAGTCAGAGCATGCTTGTGTATGCCATTCTCAGAGGTAGAATAGACACTACAAATACTGAATTATGCTCATGATCATTAAGGATGAAACCCTGATCTGTGGAAATCATGGGCAACTGAGAAATAGTCAAGCATAGAATCATAGAATGGTAAGGTTGGAAGGGACCTCAAGGATCATCTAGTTCCAACCCCCTGCCATAGGCAGGGACACCTCCCACTAGTACAGGTCACTCAAGGCCTCGTCCAACCTGGCCTTGAACCCCTCCAGGGAGGGAGCAGCCACAACCTCCCTGGGCAACCTGTGCCAGTGTCTCACCACCCTCGCTGTAAAGAACTTCCTCCTAACATCCTGTTTCAATCTCCCCTCTGCCAGTTTAAACCCATTACCCCTTGTCCTGTCATTGCAAGACCTTGTCAATAGTCCCTCCCCAGACTTCCTGTAGGCCCCCTTCAGATACTGGAAGGCTACTATAAGGTCTCCTGGAAACCTTCTCTTCTCCAGGCTGCAGAGCCCCAACTCAACCTGTCCTTATAGCAGAGCTGCTGCAGCCCTCTGATCATCTTTGTGGCCCTCCTCTGGACCTGCTCCAACAGTTCCATGTCCTTCGTGTGCTGGGGGCTCCAGAACTGCACACAGTTCTCCAGGTGGGGTCTGATGAGAGCAGAGCAAAGGGGCAGAATCCCCTCCCTTGCCCTGCTGCCTCATGCATCAGTCCTTAAAAACCCTCATAAAATAAAATGTTATCATGAAGTGGATTAATCAATATAGGCAGTTGTCTGTACTGTTAGAGTAAATGGAAGGGAGGACAGGGAAGTTAGGACAGGAACATCAAACCAGATGCATTTCTAATTCCCTTAACTGTGTAATTAGCTTTAAAAGCCTGGGTTAGCATAGCAGGAATTTACTGTTCTCATCTTAAAATGTTTGCCTCACACTCTCATGGACTGATTGAGGAGTTAAGACTTGGCCTTCTTAATAGCTGCTGCCTGATTGCAGTTTGTAGAGTGTGTTCTTATGTACTGTATTTCTGGCTTCTTTTCCAGGCCAAAGACAGAATCCAATACTACCAAACGGGTGAGACTTTTATTTTTCCCTATGACATGGGAAGTAAATGGAAGAACTTCAAGCAAGTGTTTACATGGTCTGGGATTCCTGAGGGAGATGGCTTGGATTGGCCAGTAAGAGATGGCTGTCACCAATACAGTTTGACGGTATTTGTTCTTCAATCACGTCTCAAGTTAATTCTCACTACTTAACTGTCTCTTTCCCTTTGCAGTCATATACTGGCTCTTTAAAAACTGACTAGTAATGCATATACTTAAAATAGTAGCTCTGTCAAGTGTTTTCCTATTTGATAGGCAAAAAAAAAAAAAAATGCTTTGATTGCTTTTTGTGGTGGTTTGAGGGGTCCCAGGTTCCCTTAAGACGACCACCGGGACAAAGTGCGTCCCGGAGCAAAGCTGGTGTCCCTGCATATCATAATTTATTATTCAATCCCATAATCCTGCTATCACTTAGTGAGCAGCCAAGTCAATTCTTTTCTCTCTTCTCCCTTCCTTTAGGATCTCTGGAGGGACTCTTATCTGGGTGACTCTGTAGGGGTAAACTTTCCTGTGGCCTTGAAGGCTGCAGCTGCAGTGAGTTTTGAGCTGTGGAGAAAATGAGCACTGGGGTTTTGGTGGTTTAGCCTGGTTGGGGGAATTCTCATGTATCCTGTATCTGTATTAAGTGTTAAGGATTTCATGCCATATCTTTTCCTGCACATCTTTAAATAAAACTTTTCTGTATTTCTCTCCAGTTCAGTAAAAGCATTACTCCTTTACTGCATTTTTTTTAAGAGTAAAATAATCTAAGTCTGTTATGCTCTTAAACAAAAAAACAACACATTTAAATGGTTTCAATACCTGAATTAATTTTCTGTTGAATGCACAAACCCTCTTAAACTAAACACTGCCTGATTTTCTTTTTGTAATCATTTATAGATAGAGCAACTGAAACAGAAAGCAGACAAGCGAGTAAGAAGTGTAAGTATTTGTGGTTTGGTCTGAACTTCCTTTCACATATCAGTATAAATAAATGTAATTGAGACTCTTTCTTTTCTTGATCTTGATATTTATTTTTTTTTAAACTTGGCAATTAAACTTTGTTTCCACACAGTGTGCTGCAGCCTTCACTTAATTAAACCTAGCATTTAGCTTTCTTCTGCATTTGTTCACATGTTTCCAGACAGTGAGAAATGTGATGATAAAGATAACTGTGTTTCGTTGTTAAGCAGTTTAGATTTTAGAGTCCTTTTTGACAGCTGTTGCCATTATGCTTACATCTAATGCTATGCTTGATTTGATGGGTTTTTTTTGTATGGAACTGTCAGCAGGGCCACAGCTACTTACAAGAATGCATTGCTGTGTTGTGTTCACATTTGTAGGTGCGGTATCGAGCAGTAGAAGATTACAGTGGTGTCTGCTGTCCTGTGACTAAAGGCATTAAAACATTCTTCACAACACCATGCACTGAAGAACCTAGAATTGCACTGAGCAAAGGAGATCTGATTTTAGCCACAAGAGGCTTAAAGTTAGTGGCTCCACACCTTTGTTTGGTTAAAAGAAAAATTGAGATGATTTCTGGCTTCTAATAATGTTTTACACTTTCTTCCCCAGACACTGGATGTATGGTGAGAAGATTCACGACTCAGCTGCTGATGGTATGAAGCAGTTATTTTCACTTTTTCTGCTGAAAATTAGAAATCCATTTTATAGCTGTCTAGAAACATGGACAGTGTTTTATGTTAAGATCTCAAAGTGTATAATGACTGACCTTACTGGTATTAGCTTCCGTTCCAACAAAAACCTCATCTGTAGTTTTCACTATTTACATCTGGTAGGCTTGCCGGTTTTGATAAACTACATGGAAAGTGACCATGCAGCTTTCATGGGAGGTCTCCATGAGCTGCAAGTGCTTTGGCAGCTCACTAAGATGAACTCTTTCAGACATCAAACCTTGCCAATTTTGATAAACATTAAATCAATATGACAGATAGAAAAAACACTCATGTAGCACATTATTTAAAGCTGAATAGGAAAGGGAGTAGTTCTTCATATTCAAAGTTGCTAGACCTCTATACTCTGAAGAGGTCAATGATGATTTCATTTGTTGTTTAGTTGTCGGTCTTCAATATACTGAGATTTCCTAGCTAAATAACCCATATCTTTACAAGATCTAGAGTACTCTTTGCGCATCTTAAAAAAAGAAGTTCTGTCTTTTGGTTTGAGTTCCATTCCAAGGCCTTTTATCCACTTTTACCAAACTTAACAACTACAGCTATCAGACTCCTTCTGGTCTGCAAAGACAACATCACAGCCACCTGCACAGAAGGATCTACATTACTGGATTTACCCCTTCTTAGCTCAGTCCTAAGCTGATTTTAGCTGCCAGAGTGTGCCTTCTGTCTTCTCTTCCAAACAATTGTTCATTCATTGCATATGTGAGAGGCAGCTACATGGAAAGTGTCCATGCTTTTTTCATGGGAGGTCTCCTTCACAAGCTGCAAGTGCTTTGGCAGCTTACCAAGAAGATTATGAAGATTATTATTATGAAGATCAGCAGGAGGTATCTATGCTATACTCTTTTTTTTTATACAGCTGAAATGTGGTCTGGATAAGGAACTTGATCTCTACAAAAAGGCTGGATTAGAATTCAAAGTAACATTTGGCTTTTTGGTGAACTGGGCTTCAAGTTCAGATGAGGTTTGTTAGGAATATATAGCAATTTGCCTTAAGTAGGCAGGAATAACAAGCTGTACAACAACAGGCAGCTCTTCTGAGTGGAAGAGTCAACCTTAAAATGAGTCAAGACTTCCAAAAAAAAAGACATAATAGCTTCCCAGATGCACGAAGTAGTCTTCCCACCCTACTCAGCGTTGGCAGAGACTCAGCTGAAATACTGCCACAAGTTAAAGCAGTTACTGTGCCTTAAAGAGGAAGATTAGCTGTAGAGGATTGAGAGGAAAGCCATGAGAACAGAGATTAAAAAAATGTGACTTCTAAGGGAAAGCTGAAAGAATTGTGATTGCTTCTCTGGAGAGGAAAAGGAGACAGGAGAAAGGGGCATGGTATGTGCAAATAGAGGCGTGGAAGTCTAGCAGAGTAGGTTGTTAGCTACTTCTTGCATCCCCAGTGTGTAGAAAGTCATGAACTTTGAACTATTGGCAGAAAGATTCAGATGGAGTATTTGGAAATATTTTTTTCATAAGAAGGAAAGTAGACAACTAGAAAACTTTGGAGATTTCAGAACACCCTTTAGGCAGTGGGAGAGAATCTGTGTGCCCTCAGGCAGTGATGTTAGGAATGATTTAGATGTACTGCCCTGGAGAAGAAAATAACCTACGTAACCTCTTGATGACTCTTCCAGTCCTGTGTCTTTCTTCTGTGGTAGCTCATGTTCTGTTCCAAGTTAATGTAACTTTTCATCTCTTAAGGTGGAATAAGAGAACGAGGCTGGTTCCCTAGGAAGTGTGTGGAAAAATGCCAATATGACTCTGAAACGGATCAACCAGTGGATGGAGAGAAGAAAAACAGATAGCCTTCTTATTTTTTAAATAAGAAATGGAACTTTTACTTCAAACCACAGTCCTTTACTTGAAATTTTCTGTGTATTACTTTAGACTTATGCAATGAATATGTTAGGACAAGGTTTTCTTTTCCTTGCAGCTGAAAGGGTTGGATATGCCTGTGCCATGGTTTCCATACTTTTTTTAAACATTTAATAATTGGAGAAGCCATTCAGTGGATTGCCTTCAAGATTCATCTTTTTCATCCAAAGACAATTGTCTCCAATTTAAACAGAAAAAGAAAAAACATTGTGAGGGTTTGTGGTTTAGGTTTTCCCCTCAACTGCATCCAATCATGATGCGTGCTGCTTCTCTTTTATATTTTACTTTCTCTGAAGCTGCCTCTGAAAACTCTTAAAATAAACACCTGATTCAAATTCAAGATGAAATTTGTTACCTGTGGCTTTTAATGATGTGAATTGTCCACCTCAAATAAATGATGCATTCATATTCACTTGTGGATTTAATTTGTCTTAAACCTACAAGGCATTGCTTATAGGCATGGAAATACAAATTGAGAAGTAAAGATTTCACTGTCAGCTGTTGTTTTTCAAGCTGTTGGAATATTATGTGCCTTTAATGGCAAAAAATTTACATCCATCTGGGTATATAATCTGTACCCTCAGAAACCTGAGCCCCAAGTGACTGAAGTTCTTGATCTGTTTTAGACCAAAGCAGTAGTGCCAAGAATGAAAACTTTTGTGAGCCTAGTTACTACCAAGCAATCAACACTGTTTCAAAAGCAAGCATTTTATTTAGCATCTGATAGGGCTTATTACTTCAAAAAGGAGTAACCTGTACCAGTTGAGAGTTTTCTAAATGTATCTTAAATGCAGCAGGCTTTTGTTCTGTCATAGTTAGTCTAGTTGCAAATTGCTGTTCTAAACCAATACCTGGTTTACCTCTACCTGCATGCCTTATCTTAGGCAGATGAGCATTTATAGAAAAAACCTAAATACAAGCCAGCATTACTTCTGTATGCTTCTACTCAAACTTTAGCTCCAGCACAAAGCCAGTTTTTTGTTGCCTCTGGTCTGCTGTGCTTTATTGCTGGTGGTGAGCCAGAGTTCTCTAGCTGTGGCAATGAGGAGTGCTCAGTTTCAGTAGTTTGCAAGTAGGTGCTTTGGCCCTTTGGAAAGCCAAGTGCTTTCATGGAATCATAGAATGGGCTGGGCCTAAAATGACCTCTAGAGGTCATTTAGTGTAGCCCCCTGTGGTCATCAGGGACATCCCCATGACACCAGGTCACCCAGGGCCCCATCAAGCATCAACTTGAATGTCTCCAGGGAAGGGGTAACAACCACCTCCCTGAGCAACCTGTTCTTCTGCTCCACTACCCTCATAGTAAAGAGCTTGTTACTAACATCCAATCTAAATCTGCTCCTCTCGAACCCATTGCACCTCATCCTATCACTGCAGGCCTTTGTAAAACAGCTTCTCTCCATCCTTCCTGTAGGCCNTCCAGGGAAGGGGTAACAACCACCTCCCTGAGCAACCTGTTCTTCTGCTCCACTACCCTCATAGTAAAGAGCTTGTTACTAACATCCAATCTAAATCTGCTCCTCTCGAACCCATTGCACCTCATCCTATCACTGCAGGCCTTTGTAAAACAGCTTCTCTCCATCCTTCCTGTAGGCCCCCTTCAGGTACTGGAAGGCTTAGGCTCCGCTGGAGCCATTTCCTGTCCAGACTGAACATCCTTGGCTCCCTCAGCCTGTCCTCATAGTAGAAGTGCTCCAACCCCCTGATCATTTTCATGGCCCTCTGGACCCATGCCATCAGGTCCATGCCCTTCCTATAATGAGGGCTCCAGACCTGGGTGCAGTATTGCAGGTGAAGTCTCAACAGAGCAAAGTGGCAGAGTCACCTCTCTGGATCTGCTGGCCACACTTCTTTTGATGCAGCCCAGGACATGATTTGCCTTCTGGGCTGCAAGTGTGCACTGCCTGCTCTTGTCCAGCTTCTCAGCCACAGCACCCCAAGTCCCTTTCCACAGGACTCCTCTCTAACACCTCATCCTCCAGCCTATACTCATAGTGAGCATTGTTGCATCCCAGGTGCAGGACACTGCACTTGTTGAACTTTTGAGGTTCACCTGGGCCCACCTCTCAAGCCTGTCCGGGTCCCTCTGGATGACCTTTCTAGAAGGAGGTTTCATTAGAGGTATGGGATTGTCTTACTTCCAGTGTCCTTGCTAGCAGGAGCTGAAAGGCCATAACTTGGCAGGAAGTAGCTATTTTGGAGTAAATGAAAACCTCTGATCTGCATGAAATACTCTTATTTGGTGGTTGGAGTCTAGAACCAAACAAAAAGATTAAAAAAAAATAATCTTGTCTTCCAGCTGAGCAAGACAGCAGCTAAAGTTCTTTTGTTCCTGACTTTGAAATGATGAAATAGTTGTTATCTTTATTACCAGGCAGCAATTAGCAGTGTAATAGGAACAGATTAACAGTAGCAATGACCACAGTTAGCTGGTCAGAAGTTATTGGAAGGGGAATTTATGCAAGATGTGGTCAGTTTATAGAGGACTGGATATCTTTTAGTATTTGAGGAGTATTTTCAACTCTTATTTCAACTTTAATCTGAGCAGAATTTTGTTACACTAAGATCACTCCACAGCGAACTACAGCATGCCTAGGAGCTCCGCTTCAGAAGTGCACTTGCAATCTGAAGTAGAATCTGTATACATGTTTGGGTTTTAGCTTTAATGTGCTTTCATCTTGTTTCCTGGCAGCTGTACCTTCACTCTTCCCTTTGTAGCACAGGTAACTGGTGTTTCTATTCACCACTATAACACCTTCACTCAGCAGCACTCGCTTACAGCCAAAACAAAATGCATACTTCCTAAAGGCAGCTAGAGGGTCTGCAACCAATACAAGTTGTTCTACCACTGCTGAAACAATTGTATTGTAGCAGGGAGTTTAAAAACGAATCACCTATTAGGAATTCTAATTCTTTATAATGGTAGTTTCCTTTTTCCTTTCTATCATTTCTTATCATCCCATTGTTTATTTTTTAAAATTCCCTACTCCTTGGTTTTTGCTCCAGGAAGACCTTTGTTTATCAAGGAAAGGAGCAGGTATGGCTCTGACAGCTGTTTTGTATCCTGCAGTGGTTAATAGGGAATTACAGGGTTGTGTTTTTTTTCAGGTTGAGGTCGACAGAAAAGCCAAGTCTAAGGGAAGCGAAAAGCAAACATCTTTTTTCACATGTTAATTAGCTCTGATAAGCTATCTCTCTTGCTTTTTGCTTGAGGGATATATCACTCTTTTCGCTAAACATTTTGAGCTTTGCATCCTTTCCATCATATAACAGCAAGTCTAGACTTGTAATACAATACTACTCTAGCTCAGGCTCTAGAATAATAGAGTACAGGTAACTACATTATCTAGCGAAACCCTGCCCTGCTATTTAAAAGAGGAAAAAAAAAATTGCCTTTAGTGAGGCTCTTAAGAGTCCATATTTTCCTCTGGATCAGGAGCAGAAGAAAATAACCAGTAATTCTTAAGTTGCAAGTACAGGGATAGAAAATGTGGTATGTAAGTCTGAAGTGATTTGGCAAGGCAAAATCAGGGCAATCTAATTCCTGATGCAGTACATATGAGCTGTTTCCAATGCACTTTGTGTGAATCATATCTTTGTTACTCGTGGCATCTCATTTTTCAGCATGCATGCACATCTGTACTGCAGACCAAATGGCTGAACTCATAGTGGACAGCTCGTAGATGACAGCTGTTTAAAACAATTGGAGAAGATTGGATGTTAATTTGGCACCAGTCTTTGTATTGTGGGAAAAGCATAGCAAAGAATTGGACTTCATTGTACCTATACCCACCCTTACCTCAAGTCTTTGTTCACTAAGGGTGTTTTCAAGCCTGCTGTAGCTCTCTGATGCTCAAACAGTAGGCTGAAGTAACATTTGCATCATTTTAATGCAAGCATGCTTCAAGTGCTCTGGTTTTTGCCTCAGATCCAGTGTAGAAACAGTTCATGTGGCAGGAGAGGCACCCAAAAGACCAGTTTCACACTAATTTACACTTAACATTGCTATGCACAAGTTATTGCTTAGTGCCATTACCCATTCAGTTCTTTGTGGCAGCTACTAGCAAATGCCACAGACATAAAACATCTAAAGCACTGCAGTTCGTCACTGTGAGAAGAGACTTAATTGCTATCAAGAGCAAAACAACTTTAGAGATTGAGGCATTTTCTCTTCTGAAAGAGAAAAGCATCTCTATTGCATTAGAAACTGACCTGTACAGTTAACTGCTTTCTGAGATATGGCATGGAAAAGTAGCCCTTCTCCACTCAGTTCATAAAGATCTCTTTAAGCTGCTTGAAGCACTGCACTTGGTGTCTTAACACTGCTTGTTGAAGAACCCACCACCATACCAGGCTTCAACATCCAAGCAGATCTCCGTGGGGGAGCTTTCACTTCTTGATGCTATAAACAAAGTACTCTCCAGACACTGCCGCAGGGGGCACCACAGGATGAAGCCTCATCTATACAGACAGCTGCATTGAATTTACTGTTCTCAACCAAATTGCTTATCAGAGCCCCAAACCAATTTCAGTATATGTTCTTCCATTTGTTCCTCTTTTTCTACCCAATCTCATCTAAAGATTAAGCCATCAATAAGTTTTAAGCCACATTGCTTTGAAGAAGCACAGGAAACTGTGCAGCATAGTTATATGGACTTTCAGTCTTAAAAGCCTTTATGGACTCAGGTTATGCCAAGTACAGCAACTGATGCAACAGTTCCCTGCAAAGGTGTTTGAGTCATTTTTTCTTATTAGTCAAAACTGGAGATGCCTTACAGAAAGGGCTGGATCCTTCTTGACCAACAAATCAACTGGTTGCTTTCATTTTGGGGTATCTGTCCAAGAGATGCAAATACAGACAGGAACAAAGAGTAGCTGTAAGAATCTGGTGCAGAGAAAGAATTGGCATGGGAAAGCTATATGTATTTTTCCTCCGTGTTACATCCTTGCTACCACTATATTGCCTTTTAGACTGATACAGCAGACTGACAGCTGCAGGTTCAGAAGAACTATCAGCAGAGATAGCATACTTTTAATGAAAATGTTGCTGAAGGTAGAAAACAGTACTTGTCTTGCCTAAATAGTTCTCTAAAGCAGCAGCTTTAGCTCTAGGAAATTGCGTCTGAAGCCTTATTTCATGTGATAGGCTCAAGCAGAATAATTTCTGTTGCTGACTGGCACAGAGTAAGGCTTGCTGGCCTTACTACAAGAACAGTTGAGTAGACAACAGTCACCTGATCCGGCACTAACATAATTGTCTCATGGCCTGAGCTATGGCTGAGCACTACAGGCATAGGTCAGGATTAGGTTTATAGGTAGTGGTTAGGATTACAAGTGAAGGTTAAGAGGTTACAGTTAGGAGGTTAGGGTAAGGGTTAGTGATACAATCGATAGGGTTAGAGTCATTACACTTAGGGGGTAAGGTCATTAGGGCTGGGGTCAGGCTGAGAGTCAGGGGTCAGCTTGCTGCAGCAGTTGTGTTCTGACTGCAGCTACCCCTGAGGCAGCAGTAAACCTTGCTCCTGACAGTCTGGTTGCAGCTGAGAAAGAAATCATTCACACAGCTTTGGGGTCAATTGTGCAGTTACAGTTTATTGCATCCTAGATCCTTTGGAAAGAGAGCTGAAATTTTCCACTTGCCAAGTTCAGTTTGTATGTGTAGCACTTAGCACATGTTCTCAAATACAGTGGCAATTATCATAACTGATCCAGCCTCTCCCCTCCTAGACACATTCACAACGTACACCAGTTGGTGCCAGACTACTCATTTTTAATGAAAAACAACCTCTACCATGTGGTCTAGGACTAGGAACAGGAACTCCAATTCTGTAGCAGCTGAACATGAAGTTCCAATTCATAAGCTCCAACTCACAGTTGGAGCTGAAACAGCTTACAGCACCCTGAGTGGAAAGCAGTGTTGCAGTCCTGCACTTGGTTTTTGAACAGGTCTCCCTCCCACACCCTGCTACAAAACAGGTAACTGCATGAAAGAGTTCAGTTTGATTGCAGATCAATCCACAGAAGGTAAAAATGGAGTTCAGAGGGAAGCAGGAAAACAAGATTTGCCTTTGACAGACAGAAGTGCATGCAGCTGCATTTCGAAGGCTGAGGCTCTTGGGTGTTTTTGCACTTCAGTCAAAGGAAGATGAAAGTTGTGGCTTTGCCTAGACAGGTGATGCTTAGTCCCCCAAGATATGAACACTGTCAGTTGTTAGTTATAGCCGTCTTCATCTGGAAGTCATTTTCCCCAGGACACCAGAAAATGTATTAAAGCTCTCCTTTCTCTCCTCCAGTCATGCCTGTGTTCTCCATAAGCCATGTAGTGTCACAGATGTGTTAGGATACTCAGGCAGTTTAAATGAATCTGGCCACTTATTCCTGCATATTTGAATAAAGGGCCTCAATCTCCTTCTGGAAGAATTTAGCAAGGTCTGCTCGCTTTGCCTTCAGCGTTGGTGTCAAAAGTCCATTTTCTACAGAGAACATCTCTGTGTGAATGTACAGGTCTTTAACCTGCAAAGAGAAAAAAGAACTTAGCCCATGACACTTCCATAATTACTTAGAGAACAAACAACAGTTCTCCCAAGCTTCCCTGAGCTCAGTGCAAGAACTCACTGGAGCTCCAGTAACTAAAGTGTTTTCTGCTGCAAGACAAGTGCCTTTTGCATGACATGGAAAGAGAGTAGGCTGGAAGCTAATGGTGAATCTCCACCTCATCTCATGGCAATTACTGCTTTTGTCTTGTACAGCCACTTTTCTCTTGCTCAAGAGACATCCAGGCAGCCAATGTTTGATGGCCTACTCCAATCAGTTGTCCAGAGCAGCTGAAAGGTCCCATCCTGGTACAGGCAGTAACAGGAATGAAGACTTCCCAGACATTTTAACAGCAATAGCAGGTCCTTGTGATCAGAAGGATTTGGAAGTACTTACTTGTTCAAAGGTTTTAAGGCCAGCCTCTTTCCCTAGTTTGACCATATCTTCTAAAATAGCTTTCTTCACTGCCTAGAAGAAACAGCAGGAGCAGAGTGGGTAAAACTGCCATTCTGTAACTGCAACTCAAAACCATTGCCTGCTTCAGGTAAGACTGAGTTGGGCACAAATACATGCACAGACTTCAAGATTTCTCATATCAAGGCACCACAAGCTCATGTCTATCTTCTCATTGGACAAGAAGCAGTGATTGCCCTTGAAATATCAAAAGACACCTATACTTAGTTCCATTTTTTGCTCTAAGGATGCTTGCCTGACTGACCCAGCATTAAACCAGTTTACTTTACAAAAAGAAGCAAGTAAAACAAAAACACTGCAAGACTGGACTTCAGAATTAAATTCTGTCTAAAACCATAAAAACACTCACTGGATTTTTGCAGAGATCTTCATAGGAGCCTTTTATTCCCAGTTTTGCTGCAAATTCTGAAAGTGCTTCAGGATCAGGAACCACTATACCTATTAAACAAGACTGAAAACAAGTAGAAGTGGTCACATTGAGACCAGGATGTATGAAATTACCTCAGTTGTCCACAGGAACTTGCTTGTGAACAATGTCTGTAAGAAGCAACAGCTACATCCTCATTCATTTCCAGAGTCACTTATCTGAGTTCTGACAGTACTAATGCAAGGTTGGGGTTTTTGTGTGTGTGTGTGCTGAACACTCCAGCAATTACTTTTTGCTAGGTTACAGATTGAAGACCAGGCTCTGCTAGCACAAGTGGCAAAGGAGTGAAAAACACCCTTCCTAAGAAAGGCTGAGAGAGCTGGGGTTGTTCAGCCTGGAGAAAAGAAAGCTCCAGGGAGACCTTCCAGTACTTAAAGGGGCTCTGTAAGAACACTTTGTTGGGTTTTATGTTTGGTTGGTCTTTATGATGAAGGTGGTGAAACACTGAAACATGTTGCCCAAAGAGGTGGTAAATACCCCCTCTCTCTGGAAACATTCAAGGTCAGGCTGGGCAGGGCTCCTAGAAACCTGATCTAGTTTGAGATGTCCCTACTCATTACATGGATTAGATGACCTTTAAAAGGGCCCTTCCGACCCAAACTGTTCTGCAACTCTGAATTGTAGAGAGTGGACCTGACATACTAAAAGCCCATAGAAGTATGTGATTAACCTCTAACCTGGCCTGCAGCTTAAAACCAGGGTCTCCTTGGTGTCAATTGGGAAGGCTAAATCTGAAAGGGTATTCCTATAAACATGGTGTTCTCAGGAACAGATACTGTTCTCAGACTCTTGCACATGCATACATTTGTGATCTTCCAGAACTCTTTCTGTGAGAAATCTTGCAGGATACTCACTCCCAGCATCACTTACCCTCAGACTTTCCCCATGCACAAAGACCTGGCCTACAGGAGCACTTCTGATATAGACATTTTCTATCTTCTCAGGAGCAATGTATTCTCCTTGTGCAAGTTTAAAGATATTCTTCTTCCTATCAATGATCTTCAGTGTTCCATTCTAGAAGTTCAAAAGGTAGAGGCCATTAGTTTCAAGTCTCTCTCTTGCTTCTGTAAGAAGATAACAGGTTCAGTTTTATTTTATGAAAGCCACATGCTAATCTGGAACTGATCTTAACTCCCCACAGGGAAAAGGAGCACTTTTCTCATTTTCCCGCTTAGCTCAGAACACGATTAGATATCTCCTTTATTCTCCTCTGACAGAAACCAAGACATCTTCTTGTTCTTTGCTATGGGAGCGACACAGTCTTAGCTGTTGGCCTAGCAGGTGTCATTTGAGATCAGGTAATCTAACTGATCTTTGGAGTTTTGCCTAGAGTCACTTGGTGAATGATAGAAGTACTGTGTAAGGCTTTTGTGCTAGAATTCGCTTCTCCAGCTTTTCACATTACTGTGAACTAGCCAGGAATTCACATCCGAGGGGTGGTTTGTACTAAGCAGTTACTCACTGGCAACCATTTCCCTATGTCTCCAGTGTGAAGCCAGCCATCCTTATCAATTGCTTCTGCTGTCTTCTCAGGTTCCTTCAGATAACCCTTGAACACATTTGGTCCTTTAATGCAGACCTACGGCAAGCACAGAGCACTTGTTAGTTACCAAGTCTCATGTTTCCCTCTTTGCTGAAACACAAGAGACTGTACCTACCTCGCCTTCATTGTTAGAAGAGAAGTAGCTCATTTCTGCCACATCATCTAGTTTTATGATGTTACAAGCTAGGGGGCATCCAACATGGCCTTAGAGAGAAAAAAACAACAAAACAATACAACATGCACACAAAACTTACGTTTTAGGGAGTCTGCTAGCAGTTGACCCTCTTTTATGAAAGCTAGAAAGACTATGTCTTGGAGTGTGATAGGAGAACTCAGGTGCCCCCCACATACAGAAGACAGCAGGGATAGTAGACAATGGCAGTTTGTTCACTGCTTTAGCAAGAGCCAGTATTGATCAAAGGGGTCTGACACCAAGCGCCCATGAAAGTTATTGTAATGCCATTTCAGACACATAATGCAGGATAAGCAGCAGCTAGATCCCCATGCTAAGAGCCATTTATTGCTGTAAATGGCTGGTGTGATTGATCACCACACTTGCATCCACAGAATTCCCTCACAGACTTCCATATTCATTTGCACTTCATCCTCATCATGCTCTGCACTTAACTGTGTTTTCAAAGATGATGACTTGAGCTTGAATTTAGAATACTCAATAATAAAAACCATCCTTGCTAGGATTAAAGCTAAATCTTCAAGGTCAGGTAGTTCCTTCAGGAAAAGAGTCAAGTGTTGTGTCTGATATTTTACTTAGAATTCTAGGTAAAACAAGTTAGGAGCTAAAGCTAGTTTCTTGAAGCCATTTGGGAAGTCCTTGTGTCTGTACAGACACTGCTTTCCTGTGCAGTGGGGCAGGGTCTAAACTCGCCTGTGTCACCATACACAAGAGATTCTCACCTACCTAAGCCAAGAGTTTTGGTAACTTTAAGCATACAGGTGACTTGCTACCAGGGTTCAGTATATCAAGGTTAAGTACCAAGATTTAACTTTCACTGACCTAAAAGCAGCAGAGCACCTAAGCTCAGCTGTCTGTTGCCAGCTGGGGCAGTTTCCAGCAGTTTTTCTCATACCTGCTGTCCAGTCTCCAGGCATTGAGAAAGTACATCCAGCTGAGCATTCAGTCTGACCATAAGCTTCAAAGACCTGTATGAGAATGGATGAATATTCTTTGAACATCAAGTCTTTGGTATTGAATAGCTCAACTATGTCTGTACTCAAATCATCTTAAGAAGGAAGCTGAGACAATTTTAGTCTTTAAGACCTTTTGCTCTTAGCCTTGTAAGCAGATATTCTTCGAGGTTACCTATCCAAACTTTGCTTTAGTCACCTCATTCTCCAAACCCTGTTTTAAAATGTATTATTACTGACTGTCAGGAAAAGCCACAGGTTCAGAGGCAGCTGCCTGTCTGAGTGCTGTTTCAGCAGGTTTTCAGGGCAGGTTTATGCTGGAAGTTAAGAAGTTCTTCACAGAAAGAGTGATTGGCCATTGGAACGGGGCTGCCCAGGGTGGTGGTGGTGGAGTCACTGTCCTGGAGGTGTTTAAAAGGAGGTTGGATGAGGCACTTAGTGCAATGGTTCAGTTAATTAGAAGGTGTTCATTTAGTTAATTAGAAGGTGTTATGGCTGAGAGCAGCCCTGAGGAAAAGGACCTGGGGGTCTGGCTTGATGAAAAGCTCAACATGAGCCTGCAGTGTGAGTGCAGCCCAGACAGCAACCGAGTCCTGGGCTGCATCAAGAGCAGTGTGGGCAGCAGGGCAAGGGAGGGGATTCTGCCCCTTTACTCTGCTCTCATCAGACCCCATCTGGAGAACTGTGTACAGTTCAGGAGCCTCCAGCACAGGAAGGACATGGAATGGTTGGAGCGAGACCNCCTCCCTGGAGGTGTTCAAGGCCAGGTTGGATGAGGCCTTGAGTGACCTGTACTAGTGGGAGGTGTCCCTGCCTATGGCAGGGGGTTGGAACTAGATGATCCTTGAGGTCCCTTCCAACCTTACCATTCTATGATTCTATGATTTCTGTTGGTTCAGTGATAGGTTCGACTCGATGATCTTGAAAGTCTTTTCCAACCTGATTAATTCTGTGACTCTGTAATGTTCCTATTTCTGCTGCTCAATTCTTTTTCCCCAAGCCTACAGGGTAGTTTTCTGGTATTATACTTTGAAGCCAGCCCAGCAGAACTTTCTTCTGGTTATGATTAACTCAAATCAAGTGGCCTGTAAAATCCGAAGGCTGACAGCAACCTTCCCAGGAACAAGCTGGACTGAACTGTAGCTGTGTCACTTATTGAGTGTAATGAAAACAGGCATTCGTTTAAGAAAACAAACAAAAAAACTCTCACATCTTACCTGACAGCCTAATGTTGCTCTAAGAAATGTCAGGACAGAGGGAGATATGGGGGCTGCGCCTGTTACCATTATACGCACTTTTCCACCCATTGTTTCCTGCAAGTGCAACAGAAGTCATCAGTTTCTCCACTAATACACTCTTCAGCTTATTTACGCTTGGAGTAACTTACCTGAACTTTTTTGAAGACTAGCAGATCCCAAATGCTGTCATTTCGAATTATGCCCTGTTTTATTTCAGCTGTCTTCATCTTTATAGCCAAGTTCAACAGGCAGCGTTTCACTGAGGTGTTTGCACCACTTTGTATCTGCAAGGAAAGTATCAGTGACTCTTTGGGCTTAACTCACATCTGTGTCTCCAATTTGTGCTTTGTCAGCATGCACCAAATCTTCTTTTGATGTTCTTGGGTCTACCTTTACTATGGCCACAGTTTAGAAGACAAATCAAAGGCAATGCTAATTTGCATCACTGCTGACATACTTCAGCCATAGCTGAGGGACAGGGATCCTTCTAGCTTTCCACTGGTTTCATTTGCATTCCACAGTTTTCATTTCTGAACAGGAACAGATTTAGCCTTGTCATGACTGCATAACACTGTTCTTATACTCCAGGTCCCAGGACTCTTTACATCTCCTCAAAGGATTTTAAGGAATTCTTCCTGATGAGGAGTAAATTGAGTGGTGATGTTACGATTCATTCAATATTCAACTTCTGTGCTTGCTTAGATAGATGAACACAGCTAATTTAGGTAAAATTGCTCACATACCTTGTCATATATTCTGTTGAGCAGTCTTGGTACAACTGGAAACAGTGTTGGCTTCAAGGTTTTCATGTCATCTGTTAGTAACTTGATGTCTCCTTGGAAGAAGCCTACTTTAGCTCCACAGCTGTAGGTCACAGTCTGAAAATTGACCAGACTAAATTTAGTCAAGGATAATTCCTAGCTTCATTATTTGTCTGTTGAAAGCAGCATGGTTCCCAGTGTCCAGTGGTAGGAAAGATCTTGTGTGAGTAAGTTTTGAGGAAGTAGCAATGGATATTGAGATGCATAGATCTGTACATACCTGTACAACTCTCTCAAACATGTGAGCCAAGGGAAGATAGGATATGGTGACATCTGAACTTGTAACCTCAACTGTGTTCTAGAAAGGAAAGAAACAGAATTATCTTAGCACTTCTTATGCCTGAGTTACTCTTAAGCAGAAAGTGAATAAAGTTAGGATCAGTCTGAGTATTTTGAATTCCTTCAGTCATTTGAAGTGCCTATTTCAGGCTCATCCACCACCTCCTGAAAAGCTACAGCTGCAGCTGAGCCATGCTGGATCAAGATTAGATTAGCATGACTTCAAATAGGGTAGTTCAGTAGTCTTGGCACTTGGGACTGACTCATCTAGAATCATTTCTCTTCATGAGTCCCTGCTCAATGCTAAACCAAATTCCTTGCAATACTATTCTCAATGCCATGTAGGCACTTAGGAAAGCAGGAGTTTGCTGGCAGTGAATGGTTTGCAGAAGATGCCCACACTATAGCAAGTTTTGTGACTGAGTGACATGGCCTAGAGATCATCATGAGTAGTAGCTTACCTCTGTGACTCTAAGGAAGGCAGCAGCATTTGAAACAACATTTTCATGTGTCAGCATGGCTCCTTTAGGGTTACCTTTGGAGACATCAAGCAAAATCAGATGTGGCTCTGACTACTGCTTCTGCCAGTTTCTGTATCTTATTTGGTTCAGTTTGAGCTGTCTTGGTATTGTGCTTGCTTATAGCATGCATTATCCTAAGAGATCACAAATATGCCTCATCCTGAGCTTTTTTCAGCTATGAATGTTATACAATGAATTGTCTACCGAAACAGCAGAGTTAATTAGCAGTACCATAGAGAATGCTGAAACAAGTTGTTTCTCTAGCCCCTGTGCATAAGGGCACAGGCAGTTAAACAACCAATCTCTTTAACACTAAGACTATTTTTCATAGGGTAAGATAAGATGAATTTGGCTACTCTTCCTCCCAGCCCTAAGCAGCCTTGTCTTAGTGCACTTGTAGTGACAAATGTCCCAAGTAAAACTGCAATAGTGGCTTGACACTGTTCTAATTTGCTGCGTTTCTTCTGTGGTGTAGCATTTCCTTTTCCTTATTTTAGTGCTGGAAGGCTACTTTTTCCAGTTCAGAGAGACTGTTTTAGTGTGGGAGTATCACTCCTCTTACCTGTGGTTCCACTGGTGAAGCACACAACACTAAGATCTTCAGGCTTAGGAGGCTAGAGAGGAAAAAAGCCACATAAAGTCACAAATAAGAATTATGTTCCTTATTATATTTACATAAACTTCCTAAAGGGGGATGAACTATGAACTCCAATTGGAAACAGAAAGACAAGGTTAAAAAAAGCTAACATCCTGCCAGCATCCTCTACTAGCAGCCATGGCAAGAGGTGCTTTCAGAGACTAGTTCTGCAAGTTTATAATTGTTTCACAAAAATACTTACAACTGGTTCTCTGATGTTGTTTCTTCCCAGCTCCTGTATTAGAAAGAAAATATACATCAAAAGAGATGCAATAACATTAGAGAAATAGGTAACTGCATTAGAAATGCAACACTAGCTTTTATATTGCCTTTTGATGCTCTCTCTCATTCAGAGAGAGATGTTAGTCCTCCTGAATTTAATACACACAGGTTTGGAAAAGCTGACTCCTGTGATTACGGAAAGTAAGAACCTGAGTGTGCGGAAAGCAATCAGAACTACCTAAGGAACTTGGAATTTTCATCTTATTTGATGTAGGCCACATCTCTTTTACTTCATGTACCATATCTGGAAGATTAAGCCTAGTACTGGATTGTCAAAACAGCCAGTAATTTGCACTTAGACTTTCACTTAGACTCAGCTGTCAGCTTGGAAGGCTGATAAATCCTGTTAGCACTACACAATGAATTAAGCTAACGATGTCTTCAGTTTAACTGTCTACAACACATGGACACAACTTTAGTCAATGGTTTGAACTCTGCAATTCCATTTGGCTAAAGATATCAACTACCAAAATGACTGCTCAACAAGACCTCAGGTACAGGTATGACAACTGGATAATGCTTACATTAAAGTGTCATTGTTGCCACAGAAGATCCAGATGTCTAAATGGCAAAATCAAGCAGAAGCTTTAGTCACCTACCTCGACCTCCTGCAGTGCTAGAATTTCAACTCCCACTTTAGTTCCTCTCTCCTTGAGCTCTTTATCAAAAAGATCCATGAGAATTATAATCTTCAGACATGGAGTCTTTTGTTGCTCACAGTTCTCAAGCAAGATCTTTGCCTTCTCGGGCTTGTCACAGATCACTATGCTTATGTCAGCTATGAAAAGAAATTACATTTCAGAAGTCTGTTTAGAAGACATGAGGCTACTGAGTGACAGCTGAGTAACACATACATTTAGAATGTAGCATTGGTTTGTTCTAAGGCCATTTGCAGTTGTTCATATAGATTCAGTGGCTGGATTAGAGCAGTAAGGTTTTTCCTACCATGGCTAAATGATTCTACAGCTAGAATCTCAAGTTTGGACAAAGTGAGGATAAATGCTGATGAACTGAAGACAAATATCTTCAGTCAAAATGAAGATTGGCAATTGAACTTTTACTGTTGCTACAAAAGCTCATGATTGTCCTTATTTAGTGATTAGGTTCAGTCATTTTCCTTAGATCTAAAGAAATTTAGACCTGTTTAAAAGTGGTAGCAAAACCAGAGTTAATTCCTCAGCATCCCAGCACATGCAAGAAAGTTCCATGCAATTATGAAAGCATTTCCCATTAAGTCAGTGCAGGAATTGGATTTGCCTGCACAAGCTGGTTTCCCATTAGCCTAGTAAGTCCCAGCTGTGTAGTTTCAAGGTAACCTGTTTGCAAGGTTGACCAGCATAACTGTTGAAGTGCTTGACAGACCCTCTCTGTGAATTGGAGGGTTGTGATGGCAGCAGGCATTTTTAACCCCCCACACCTCCCCTAAGACTGGGAGGAGTTTGAAGCTGTTAATGTTTTCCCCAAAGCTTCTTGCATGATGGCAGACTAGTTGTTGCTCCTATAGAGCAACAGGCCCTAACCACATAGATTAAAGAAGTTTAGGCTTAAGTCTCTCTGTTGGGCATGGGGTTGGACAAGACAATCTCCAAATGTCCTTTCCAACACTCTCCATTCTGTAATATCTTTACTTTTCCCCTCCTTCACTCTACACAGCCTACGACTTCATATCAGATACACACATGTAGTCTTAAATTGCAATGCTTTTCTGCATTGTCTGATTGTTTGGCAGTATGGGAGTTCAAGACTGTGAAATCTCTGATAGCAACACTCTGATTTCAGGATGGTCCACGGGATCTAGCAAGTCTTCAGCGGACTTGCCTTTAAGACACTTGGAAGCATGGGAAGCCCACTGGCTTCTTCTAGATATTGAATCATGTCCTCTGCAAAAGAATTTAATTTACAGAAATTTACACTTTTATAGACAAAGTATAAGGTTAAAGCTGCTCTGACTTATGTATCAAATTGTTGTGAACTTCAAACAAAGCAAAGCTTCAGTCTACTCAAAACAAAAGAAAGCATTATGAAATAAGTCTATATTTACCTTGGTTAACAATATATACAATGGCCTCTGGCCCCAGAGTGTCATAGAGTGGAACAGCAACCATTGAGTAAGTGTAGCAGGCATACTCTGAAATGATCCACTGAAGAGAGAAAACAGTGCATCTGACAAGACAGGATTACCTATAGGTTTCATAGAACCTGACTAGTTCATGTACACATTAGTAGTGGGGGTTGTGTTAGGAGCACATCCTTGAGATTGTTAGAGTAGTGAGGGGTCAAGGTCGTTGTATTACATGAAGGGCATGGCATCTGCATAGTCAGCAATGTGTCATCTGGAAGGGGAAAAGCCAGCTGTGATTGTTCCTTGTGTGCCCTTAAGCTGTTCAAATACAGACCCTCCCCTCTCCCCCAGGCTGCCAGAATATTCAATTTGTTGCTTACCTCTGGCCTATTCTGAGCAAAAATGCCAATGAACTGTTTTGGTGATGGTATGCATCCTTTTTGCAGAAGCCCTGATCCCAGGTATTGAGCTCTGTCCAAAACCTGCAAGATAGTTTTCCCTCAGTTGAGTGCCACAAGACAGTATCCCAGAGTATCATAGAATCATAGAATTGACAGAGTTGGAAGGGACCTCAAGGATCGTCTAGTGCCAGCCCCCTGCCACAAGCAGAAACACTTTCAACTTGATCAGGTTACCCAGGCCACATCCAGCCTGGCCTTAAAAGCTTCCGGGGTGAGGCTTCCACCACCTCCCTGGGCAACCTCTTCCAGTGTCTCAGCACCCTCATGGTGAAGAACTTCTTAACATCTACTCTAAATCTACCCTCCTCTACCTTGGATCCAACCCCCCTCTATTCCTATCATTACCCAACACCCTAAAAAGTGCCTCACCAGCTTTCTTGTAGGCCCCTTTCAGATACTGGAAGGCCACAATAAGGTTTCCTCAGAGCCACCTTCTCTCCAGGCTGAACAACTCCAGCTCTCTCAGCCTGCCATCACAGGACAGCTGATCCAGCCCTCTGATCATCCATCATACTATACTCACCTGTTTATATGTCAGCCACTGATAAGGTTGCTTGGGTTTTCTGTAGCCTAAACAGTTGCCATTTCCTAATGGAAGAGTTCAGAAAAGCCATTGTAAAGCTCAGTATTGAAGTTTCATAGAGCTTCAATGCAATACTTTGTGAAATATTTTTAGTCAGGCATTCAGCCAACTGCATGGAACATGGAAGCACAGTGTCTGTAGTTAAGCACAAGCCAAGACTGCTAAAGCTTTAATCCTTAAAGTCCTTCACAAGTTTGGTAGTATTTTCCCATTTCACAACTCATGTGAGATTGGAATACCTTGCAAGCTATCACATAGTTCCATACATGAGACCTCTGAAGTCACATGTACCCAAATTCATACCTTTTGTAAGCAGGCAGTAATTCTACACTGCAATGCAACACACACAAGACAAAGCAGAGCTGTTTCCCTCCAGCTCTCTGATTCTTATAGCCACTCATTCTTCACTGCATTACCACCTTTAGCTTCTGGTGGTTTTTTCCTGCCCAGTCTGCCAATTAAGACTACTTCTAAATCAGTGGAGGGGAAATAAATCAATCTGGTCACTTGTCACTCCACTTCACAGAAGGCTAGGAAAGCTTTTGCTAGGCAAGAGGTAAAATGAAAGAGCTTGGAATAATTTAAGTTACTTGTGCCAGGCAAGTACTAAGTAGTAGATGCAAAGCTTACCAGAAACATGCAGTCCTCTCTGGAAAACTTCATACAATGTTTTAGCATCCTCAAAGTAATAAGAAAGCAGGTTGTTATCTGTCAAGAGTGCACTTCTTCTGGCTCCTCCCTAGGAACAGCATAGTTATGACAGAGTGCAGAACAGATGCAATGTCCTTTGTTCCTCAACCATTCTCCCAGCAAGCTCATTTAAAGCAGTTCAGGAGTACCATATTGGTAGGGAGATCTCATTTTTCCTCCTGAGGATTTTTCTAGGTGGCCTAAATTAATACTGAATTACAGGTTATTACAGAGACCTTGACTAAGATTGAGTACTACCACTTGCCTACCTACATGAAGTGTAGCACCAGCCTCAAAACTGATGCAAAGCAAGGCCATCTGGTAAAAAGCCTACCTAATCCTGTTGCCAAGAGCTGCTGTTTGTTGCTCTTACTGTCTTAAGACTTCCCTTCTCCTAACCATACCAATGTTCAGTTGTACACCTGTGAGAGAAGGCTATGTATATCAGAAGAGTTTCCATCGATACCCAGAATCAGAATAGATCAGTATTTCAGATTAAAGCACAAAATTAGTCCATGCCCACAAGCAGAGTAAGCATTACCTCAATTCCTACTGACTGACTGTTCAAGTCAACAGGAGGCAAAACAGGTTTTGGCCTGCTTATCACCCACAGGAAGACGCCAGCTCCAAATGCTATAAGGCTAATCAATGCTGGTGTTGGGAGCGGTGAGAACAAGACTTGAAGTATCCAGATCATTGTGCTGGATCAGTGGAGCCAGAGCTGAACCTGAAACAAACAGGAGGTTTAGCAGACTTGGGTTAGAAACACTCACTACCTGCAAGCCATGGTTCATTGAGTAGTTTGTTAGGCAATACTATAAATCATTTCAGCAGTTTGACCCTAAAGAGTCTTGGTTCAACAATGAACCAAGAATGCTTATGCAACGCTTTAAGACTCTTAAGAGATCTCAACTCACCTGCCCCCATTAATCTTAAGCCATGCTGCATCCACCTCCACAAAAATCTGAAGCTTAAGTCAGACAAGAGACAGATGTCTATTTTTTTTTTCTATTCAGGAATTATAATCTGCCTAGGGAAAACCAAGGCATAATTCCTCAAATTAAGTATAACCAAAAGATGCCAACAATTCAGTGATATGAGCAGTGGAAGTAAGAAACCTCAGTATTACAGCCATCCTATTAGAGGAGCTGCTGCTAAGACAGCAGGGACATCACTAAGTTACACATTTGGTACAACTACATGTATCAATCTGCAGGACAAGCAGCATCTTCATCATCATCTGCTCTTACTGGAAAGCAGCATTTGTGCAGGACAAGCATTTCAGACAGTGAAATCATATTTAACCTGAGACATGCCACAAGTTAGAACTGTGAAAGTCTCCTTCCACTAGAAAGTGGTCACCTGGAAGGCAATGTCTGCTGTGAAAGTCTAGCTGGGAAATACAGAAGTACCCTTCAGAGTCTTTTCAAGGGCAAGGAAGCAAAAACTGAGAATGCAGAATTTCTTACAAGAGACAGAGATTTCTACCTCAGCCTCCTCTCTTAGAAACAAGTACTTTAATATCTAAAATGTGCTGGTAAGTTTAAAATTGAATGACCAAGACAAATCCAGTTTGGGTGACTGCTTTTCATCCTAACTCAGCTCTAGCCAATGTATCTTTCGTAGTATCTAAATAGCTACACAGGACAAGGACACATCACACTTGGCAAAGTCACTAACCAAGCCTTTGAAATTCCTTCATACAGAATCAAGTGAACCCAGTCAGTACATATTATGCCAGCTAGCACCAAACTAAATCCCTGTACAAGAACACCAGGTGTTCTACAACAATGGACTCTAGTTCTCCTTTAAGTACAGTTTCATATCAGCTGAAGGTATTTTCCAAACAGTTTGCAAACTCAGTCAGGTCTCCAAGACAGAATTCGGGTCTCTGGTTCCAGACTGACCAGAATGAGATTGCCTGTGTCTGGTTTACAGATTTGTAGTTTTCATTTTCCAGTGGCTGTGATAATCAGCAATCCTAACATGTTCTCTGGTGAGAGAAGGCATGCCTTGCCCCCTCAGCATCCGGGTAAGAAAGGGTACCTCAGACAAGGTCCTCAAGTCCAGGCTGCCAAAAGCATGTCACCTATATAATCTGTAAAGTACCAACTCCCTAGACCTCATTTCTACTCTAAGCCTTAGTCACCATGTGCCCTTTAAACTCCTGACCTTGAGTTCACCTATTCAGAGTCCCACAGAATTGTCCTACAGCAAGGCAAGCAGGAACTACCCTAGAATTGGCAGTTGTAGCCATTGAGCATATGAAGGACAAACCTGTTCTTTCTGCAGCCCATTTTAGCATCCTTCCTTTGGATCTTTACCAACTGAGCCTGAAGAAAAGAATCTCCTAAACCCAGGTCTGCTGATCAAGTTTACACACAGGGCAAAGCCACTTAACAGTTCAGGCTCTAGCACTGTGTTTGAAATGTTGAAGATTATTAAGTGAATCTGTCAGCCAGCTGCTCTTCATGATTTCTACATTTGGCCTTGTAAACCAGTGGGGCAATTAATAAACAGCTTTCTGTAGGTGATTGAACAGTATCTGGTTTATGGTGCAAGTCAGCCACTTAGTCTGGTAACATGAACAGTTTACTTTTAGAACATGAGCCCTGAGGCAGCTTGGTAGAGGCATCTCCACTCTGTAACAAGAAAACAAGATGGATATACAAATTTAATTCCTTTAACTCAGAGCCTGCTACTAGATTCTTTACAGTGAGGGTGACACAGCCCTGAAACAGGCTGCCCAGAGAGGTTGTGGAGTCTCCTTCCCTGGAGACTTTCAAAACCCACCTGGATGCATTCCTGTGCAAACTAGCCTAGGGGATCCTGCCTTGGGAAGGGGTTGATCACTGGAGCTGCATTCCTTTAACCTTAATTCTGTGATTCTGTGATCCAAATGACAGAGCAAATCTCTGCACCATTCATACGTTGGAAGGTTGGCTTGTCAGAAGTTGATGCTTTCCTGAGTGATAACTTGATAAATCAGCAGTAAGAGAAAAGAGCTATATGCATGCTTCTACAGCTGTACCAGCTTCTATGGCTGAAGTGTGCTCTTGTGCTCCTTTTAATGGCAATTTCCTAGACATCTGGAAGGCCTGCTTGCCTTTAAGTATCATGCCAGAGGTAATAAAGAGCGTTGCAGATCATGTCTGTAGCACCAAGGCCAGTACAACTTAGTAACACTGCTTCACATTAAGACTGGCTAATCAGACAGATCAATGCAGTTGTCACAAATATCTGCTGGCTGCTGCATGGACTTCTTTGAAAGAAAACTAAGAGGACAATTGTCTGACCTTTGTGTGGTAAGGATCAGAGAACCCACTAACTCCAAATGCTCCATGCAGCAGTAGATAAGTCACTGAAATATCTTTCCATCAGAGTACTTTCATCTCCTCACTGACTTACAGGCAAGGCAGTTTTTGCCAAGACATCTAGGAAAACTGAACATCAGGCCATGGAAGATAATGCTGTTTGGAGCAGAGAACACCCAGTCAAATTGAGAAAAGCCTCAAAGTTATTAATGCAGCAAAGCTTTTGCCTTTGGATTCTCAATTCAGTTGCACAAAGAGAACGTAGACAGTAATCTAATCCCAGTGCAATTTCACCAGCATCTCTATAGCTAGTCAAGTTCTTAATTTAAAGAAAGACCTGTTAACAAGTTCATCTCTAAAACCTGAAAAAGTTAATTTGCTTCTTGGTGATGTGCTGGTTTTTCAAGTACCTGTCTTCAGTCGCCTGCTTACAGCACTACATGAGACCATGCAGGTGAGAGTCAAAACCTAAGATCCCTTAACACCACAGAAGCTCTTGTTGTGTCAAAAGAAAACCACAGACATCCAGATCTTGGTCGCAATACCCAGAAAATTAATTTTGATAGCTGAAATGCTATTTTCAATTCCTCTACTTCATCAACAGAATAACAATAGTGTTTTTGCTTCTCCTTTCCAGCATAGGGAGTTATTCAAGTCCTGGAAAGAGGCCGCCAGCAAATTTGTCTCAGTACCCAGCATTAGGACAGCTGTTTCATAGAACCACAAAATCACAGAGTGCTTAAAGCTTCTACTGCAACTCTTTGTCAAATCTCAAGTCATTGCTAGCTAATCATCTCTGGTATACTCCAGATGAGCCAGCAGAGAGGATAGGAGTCTGTGCTGGACAGCTTTCTGCCAGTGAGAAGATAAAAGTCCTACCTTAGACCTGTCCCATGGAGCAGCTACAACCAGACCTTAACCTATATCCAAATGTCTTGTACACACAGAATACCTGGTGTACATCAGATGAGTGAAAACTCGGCATGAGATAAAGCCACAACGTTTTTGGCAGGCACCAGCTCCTGCTGTAGGGCAAGTCTGAGCACCAGCTGCTTTCTCATGTGTGTAAGGGGCAAGGATGGAATGCCTGAATCCCCTGAGTTTTGAAGGGCTCAGTTCCCTGTGACCTGACAAATACAAAATGCACAGAATCACAGAACCTTTGATGGTTTGGTGTTGGATGGGACCTCCATAGATCATCAAGTCCATTCATGTGCAGACTACCTTGGCAGGGGGTTTGCATTCAGGTGTGATTTGAAAGTCTCCAGAAAAGAAGACTCCTCTCTGGGCAGCCTGTTCCAGGGCTCTGTCACTCTCACTGTAAAGAAGTTTCTCCTCATGTTGAGCTGAAACCTTCTCTGTTCCACTTTGTATCTGTTGCTTCTTGTCTTATTGCTGCTGAGCACCAAAAAGACATTGGCCCCATCCACTTGACACTCACCCCTCAGATATTTGAACACATTGATCAGAGCTCCTCTCATCCTTCTCTTCTGCAGACTAAACAGCCCCAGGGCTCTCAGTCTCTTTGCAGGGGAGATGCTCAAGTCTCCCAGTCATCCTCATGGCTCTGCGCTAGACTCTCTCTGGCAGCTTCCTGTTTCATTTGAAGTGGGGAGCCCAAAAATAGACACAGTATTCCAGGTGTGGTCTCAACAGGGCAGAGTAGAGGGGGAGAAGAACCTCTCTAGACCTGCTGGACACACTTTTCTTGATGCACCCCAGGATGCCATTGGCTCTCTTGGCTACACGGGCACATTGCTGTCAGGATGACACAAGTGACCTGTTAGGCCTCTTGTGCAATAAGATGCTGGACATTTAAAGTGTGCTTATGTTGTCTGCCCTGACCAATGGTCAAGGATAAGATACACTTGGCTCCAGAGTGCAAAGGCCTAGTTTTTATCAGAAGAGATTACAGTGATACCATTTACAACCTTGAGTTCAGGAGTACATGTTCTTATTTCTACTGTACCCACTTCTTCCCTCCACCTCTAGAGAAATTAATTCACTGGCTAGAAGTGAAACAGTTATTCTGTATTTTCTCCAACTTCAGATATTTTCTCCACCAGAAAGTGACTGAGCTTTGTGCCACCAAGCACCTATGTATGAAGAAAGAGATCAGTGTCAACTCCATCACCGTGTTCTTTGCAGATAGCAAAACAAACTCTGATACTCTGACAATTTCAGAAGCAATGGTCATGAGAAACCTGGGAGAATGCTTTCTAAAATTATATTCTTTGTCACAAGTTCACCTGAGAAACAGTTTCCATATGTTTTTGAGGTGATCATGGGAACTTCTTGATCTGCATCAGTAAGGGAACATTGACATAGGGCCACAGAGATGATCAGAGGGCTGGAGCAGCTCTGCTATAAGCATAGGCTATGAGAGTTGGGTCTCTTCAGCCTGGACAAGGCTTCAAGGAGACCTTATAGTAGCCTTCCAGTATCTGAAGGGTGCCTACAGGAAGGCTGGGGAGGGATTATTGACAAGGTCTTGCAATGACAGGACAAGGGGCAATGGGTTTAAACTGGCAGAAGGGAGATTTAGACTGGATGTTAGGAGGAAGTTGTTTGCAGTGAGGGTGGTGAGGCACTGGCACAGGTTGCCCAGGGAGGTTGTGGCTGCTCCCTCCCTGGAGGTGTTGAAGGCCAGGTTGGAGGAGGCCTTGAGTGACCTGTACTAGTGGGAGGTGTCCCTGCCTATGGCAGGGGGTTGGAACTAGATGATCCTGGAGGTCCCTTCCAACCTTACCATTCTATGACTCTTTCCAAGCAGGAAGAATAGAGTACAGCCAGCCACAGTAGGATCACCAATTAGTTAACCACTAGCAGCTCACTCTTCACATTTGCTTACACAGTGCAGCTCTCGCTTGGTGTCCTGCGGATGTGAGCCACTATGCCAGTTCCTGCTCCTTGGAAGCATTATATCCCATCTTCCTCCAGCAGCAGCGAGGAGAAGTCTTGAGTTCTGCAGGGTTTAGGCACACCTAGCTTTTAGCATTCAGAGAGAAACTAAAGTGCAAAAGCTTAGCTGCTGAACAGTGCCCTGTAAAAAACCACAAAGCACACAACCCACGGTAACCTGCATTAAGTCCAAGATACTCTTAAGTTAGGCTTTGCTTTCAGAGTACCTCTTGTGAGAGTCAAACAGTTCAAGTACCCTTTGATTTTGGCTGAGAAGCACTGTGCTAGAGGGCGGGAAAGAAAGAGACCTTAATAACTTACTCGCAGGAAGTGTAGTGCCCTGTGGTTTTGCCCTGCACTTTAGAGGGTATTTCTGGGCCCTGCTCATGAACCCTGCTGAACTTGAGCTTCCAGCACACTAGAAACAGAAAAGCCTTTTGTAATGATGAATTTTACTAAGTGTGATATTACTGTCCTCCACTGAGAGAGCAATGACACCATGACACTACTTAGGATTACAACACCTGAATCAAAATGCCAAGCTTGGCTATATATATTTATATAAAGTTTTCTCCTTGAAAACTACCTCCTCAGAATGACAGAACATGTTCAACCAGCCCTTTAAAGTTTTTAAATATTTCTAAAATAGGATTAACAGCAAGTGTAATACTATTAGATAACACAGGATCACATTCGTGCAAAAGAGGCATTCACCAACATTTTATTAATAGGAAATGGTCTCTAGACACACAACCAGCATGATTTGTGGAGCCAGAGCTAAAGCTCAACTTGAAAATTCAGATACAACTCTTCAGGAAGCTAATGTATCATCATTAAGCACCCTACGTCGGTACACAGGAAAAAAAGGTAGTATAAAAAAAAATACATAAAAATGTCTTTTATCACTATTGCTTTGAAGAGCAAGGAGCAAACATATCTGAACTTAACTCAGTTAATATCTAACTGGTAGCCCACTACCAGAGATCTCCTAGCAGACTCCTGAGAAAACTCAGTATCTTGAGCCCTGCAGCTAATCCCTGCACTTGCACATAGGTTACAGCATCGCCTATAGGAGTAAAGCAACTAAGACCATTAACAAGAAAACAAATTAAAGCAGAACTTCATTACACATACAGGGAGGAAAAAAAAAATCTTAGAACAAATGTAGAGGTGAGAACCAAACAAAAGAATTCAAAATTCCTACCATTTTGAAGATGGGAACCATTTTTTTTTTCCTCAAGTAGATAGGCTTACAGGCAGAGTAGCAAACAACATGTAAGAAATAACTCTCATGCTAAAAACTGCAACTACTTCCCTCTTCCTGGTTTAAACAAATCAGCAACCAGAAAAGCATGCTGGGAGGGGAGCCTCTAAGTGGGTGGAACTGAAGTGGTTAGGAAGAGAAAAAAAAAAATAAAAAAAAAAAAAAAAAAAAAAGTGCCTTGGAGGAAGTTGTTGAGTTTTTTGTTTGCTGGTGAGAAGTGCTTGAAGCTTGTGCTCTTCTGAGCAGCCAGGTGAAAAGCAGATCACAAAGCATTTCAAAATCATAATTAGCATTTCTTGCTTGCAATCTATTTGCTCTGCTTTTCTCTGTGTATGAACTGTACCCACAACATCAGGAGTTTTCTCTCTAGAGGTGTGTGTGCATTAAGCTGAGCAGAGATTTTGCAACCTGTCACACCAACAAAATGTTTTGTGTAGGGCGTTTGTAACCTGCTTGCTATGGGCTAGATCCCTGTTTCTGCTGCTGGTTTTAATTTATTTGGTTTTGCTGAGTTTTGGTAGGGGTTGGTTTGTTTGTTTTAGCTTTTATAGCCATTTTTGTTTTGGTTTTGTTGTTTGATTTTGATTGTTAGTTTGGTTTGGTTTTGTGGCTTTATTCTTTCGGCTGTGATACAGATTTTTATATATGCAATTATTTGCAGAAGGTAGCAGGAAACTTTGTTTCAAAATTCAGTTTTGTTTCCTGCAATGCCAGGGATTTTCTTGATGGCTTTACTGTTGGTATTTCTTTATTTAAAGGTTTATAGCTGCTGCAGCCTCTCTTTTTCTCTCTGATTTCTATAACAGGATTTTTGCAGTTTGGAGGGATGGGCAGATAGTAGCTTCACCCAGCTATTTTCTTTAGTGCCTTGGACCTCAGATCTTGGAATTGTTTTCCCACGTAACATTTTGCCAGTCTGAAAGCTTCCCTATGCTGCATGACTTCAGAATAACCTGCTTATCTAGACTAACTGTAGCTGTGATGGCATAACATAGTGTGACAATCTATCCTGGACCTTGTCTGCTAAAAAAAGATAGCTTTTAATAATTGCAATTATGTTTCAATTACTGCTATAAATTTTATGGTATTCAGGTGAAGCTCATTTACACTAATTGTATTGCTTAACAATGCAGATATACCTGTAGGGAAACTAAAGCTGGATTCTCTCATTTTGCTGTAAGCATTAAATGAAGATGAAAAATAAATAATTTGTTTGCATGAAACTCCTTTTCCTTTTGTTTTGCCTCCCGAGGCCTGTTCCTGTGACTGTGAGCTTCAGCTTTAATGGTGCCAGTTCAGTTGGACTAATAGTNGCCTTCCTGTAGGCCCCCTTCAGATACTGGAAGGCTACTCTAAGGTCTTCTGGAAGCCTTCTCTTCTCCAGGCTGAAGAGCCCCAACTCTGGTAGCCTGTCTTCATAGGAGAGCTGCTCCAGCCCTCTGATCATCTTTGTGGCCTCCTCTGGACCTGCTCCAACAGTTCCGTGTCCTAGTTAGAGCAAGACAGTGCCCCTTACAGAGAAGGGAAAGAAGGCCAGGCTCCCAGCCAGCCAGCTCCATTATCACCTTCTTTGAGTGCCCTCTCCGAGGACTTTCCCTTTTCAGATATCTAGCCTTAGGCTGCTATTTTTCCAGGAGGAAGAAGGAAAAAAAAAAAAAACCCAGTGATTTTGCCCTATCTCTGATCAGCTGTTGATCAGAATGCTGTGTGTCTCAGATGCAGGTGTGAATGAACATGCCCAGAGCACTGTCCTTACTGGCCTGTCGGAAGCCCAGCATGTGATGTGGAGGCCCCCAGACTGGTCAGGTTACTCTCTATTGCCTGGATCTCTGCATTGCCTCAGTGGCTCTCACAACTCCAACATAAATTGCCTTGAAAAGCCTTGGTGAGGATAACTTCTCCTTAAAGAGAGGTTCTGTTTAACAATTATAAATTAGAGCACAGATGATGCTCTTTCCCCAATACACACAAGAAGTGACAGGCAGATTTTGAGACTTTTAATTTTTGATACTGCCTCAAATGATCTGAATAAAGTCCAGATTTTTGAGGCACAGATTCGTTTGTTGCTAGTAATTCTCTGCAAGAAAATCGAGCAGTGATAAATTACTCAACCTATGCTTCTTTTTGCACACATATATAAAATGTAGGTCTGCATCTTTCAGACCCTTTAGGGAATCAAGATGCGCAGTAGGTAGAGCATGTGTATAGAGAGTTCAGGTTTTTCCCTTTCTGTTGTCACCATCACAAAAGGTTTGCATAAAGGATGGGGAAGATGAGCTTTAATTACAAACCTAAGATCATGACACAACACGCTCATTTCCCATGCAGACATGTCTAAATTGCCCATCTACCTTTCACAAATGGCAGAGGATATAAATAACTGAAGAGGAAGCATTAGCTTGGTGTACAGTTCTCTCTGTTGTCACTTCAAGATTTGGATCTAAATTTTGTGAGTCCGTGGGAAGTGTGGGCTTACTTTATTTGAAGAATTTTTGAACTCCAGCTTGTTTTCCTAGTGCTATGAAAATAATAATTCTTTATTGCTCTGCTACACTTTCCAAGGGCAACCTTCTGGCTTTCACAAAACGCAGTAAGTGCACAGGCACATAACTAATCTTCTTGGAGCATAAGCAGAATCCCCAGAGAAAATAGTATGGACAGAACGACGGGTTTAGGACTTGGAAAAGCAGCAAGATTTTTGCCAGTTCTTCTCAAAAGAACTTTTGTCAGTTCTTTCAACCATTTCTGGTTAATTTTTGTCTCTGACATCCTCTCCATCATTACAGCTGCAGCTCTGTATACAAGCAAGAGCTTGTATACAAGCAAGTTCTACCTCTATCATAGAATCATAGAATGGTAAGGTTGGAAGGGACCTCCAGGATCATCTAGTTCCAACCCCCTGCCATAGGCAGGGACACCTCCCACTAGAACAGGTCACTCAAGGCCTCATCCAACCCAGCCTTGAACACCTCCAGGCAGGGAGCAGCCACGACCTCCCTGGACAACCTGTGCCAGTGTCTCACCACCCTCACTGCAAACAACTTCCTCCTAACATCCAGTCTAAATCTCCCCTCTTCCAGTTTAAACCCATTGCCCCTTGTCCTGTCATTGCAAGACCTTGTCAATAGTCCCTCCCCAGCCTTCCTGTAGGCCCCCTTCAGATACTGGAAGGCTACTCCAAGGTCTCCTGGAAGCCTTCTCTTCTCCAGGCTGCAGAGCCCCAACTCTCTCAGTCTGTCCTCATAGCAGAGCTGCTGCAGCCCTCTGATCATCTTCGTGGCCCTCCTCTGGATCCGCTCCAACAGTTCCATGTCCTTCCTGTGCCAAGGGCTCCAGAACTGCACACAGTACTCCAGATGGGGTCTGACAAAAGCAGAGTAAAGGGGCAGAATCCCCTCCCTTGCCCTGCTGCCCACACTGCTCTTGATGCAGCCCTGGACTCAGTTGCTGTCTGGGCTGCACTCACACCGCAGGCTCATGTTGAGCTTTTCATCACCCCAGACCCCCAGGTCCTTTTCCTCAGGGTTGCTCTCCAGCCATTCATCACCCAGCCTGTATTTGTGCTTGGGATTGTGCCTACCCAGGTGCAGGGCCTAAAGATGCAAGATCATTATACCAAGCACTTGTACCAAGGAAACAGCAGCAGTCCAGTGTGCCGTACTTTAAGATCTGTACTTTTAAAACATTAGGAAAAGCCAGTTTCTGTGTTCTTAGTTAGGGTTTGAGGTCCTGTCGCAGTAAATGTTGCTGATAACCTTATGTTTATAAATGATTTAGCACAGAACGAGTTTTTACTCACAAGATTTCAAAACCTGTCTCTGAAGTTGCAGAATCAAATGATTCTTCTATTTCTGGAACTCTGTTTTAAACATGAGTCTGAATGGGAGCCCGGCACTAGTACTCTGTATCCTTAGATAAATATAACTAAGGAACTGATAAGAAAATGGTTTCAGCCTGGATGGTAGTCAGGTTTCGAGATCTAGCCAGTCTATAACAACAGGGAGTGTTCACTCAGACTGTGATTTCTCTGTGTGCCACCCTTGAGCCCAGGCTTGCTTTTTTAATAACATGTAGCCAGTTACACATCTGTTGCCTTTAACAGCCCAGAGTGTGAGGAAGAGGGTGCACTGGGTCCCAGCATTGCAGCAAATGAAGGCTGTTGTCCCACTTGTGCCTCTCTGCAGGAGCAGGAAGCCTAGCACTTGGGAAACAGGTTCTGATCAGGAGACATTTGCTTACCTTCTTTCAGCACTGTGGGAGGGTGGAGGGGCACAGCTTCCTTCCTTTGCTGCTTTACAACTCCAAGTGGGTGTTCAAGGGTTGGCGCTTCCTCGGCTCCTGTGGCAGGACTAAGCCCCGAATCATCAGTGTGTGGCTTTAATAAACAGGCAGCACTGCACCCAGGTAACCTTTGAACCTGCATTGCAATAGGTTCAAAGGTTAAAAAAAAAAAAAAAAAAAATTATTCCTGATCAAATATAAAGAGCAATTTTGTCTGGTTAGAAATGTTAAACATACAGTTCTTGCGCAACAGCTTTAGAAGAGGGCAGCACACAGTGAAAGCCAACCCCAGCCCTGTGAAAGCTGCACTCTTGGGGCTTTAGTAAGACTCTCATTGACTCTCAGTGTGCATGGGGTGCTGAGTTAGTCTGGTGCCACTGAGGAAAGGTGCCCCTTAGGTTGCACTTTGAGCAAGCAAACACATAGTGATAGGTTTTTTTTTTCTGCTCCTTAACCATGTCTGGCTGCTGAGCCATGAGTTTCCCTGGCAGCTGAAGTGGTCTGTGAAGTCGCATGCTCAGTTATAGCTGAGGCAATCAGTGCAGCTGGGGTACATGGGAGGCTACTTGTCTCACCATGGTGCACCTCTTTGGGAGGTGTGTGAACAGCATTGTGCATGCTGGACTGTCATGTAGGATATGTGTGCTTCCTCAGTGATTTCCTGTTTTAAGTGAATGATTTATTTTTGCCTTCGTCTGTGTAATGAGAGTAACAGAGCTGCGGTGCTTAATGCTGCTGGAGAAAGGGTCAGCTGCGAGGTGAGATATGCAGGCTGGGTGAGCAGGTAGAGCTTCTTGGCTTCACCTCCAAAGGCTGTGAATGTGATCTTTGGAAGAAGATCATTTCTCATAATCCAAGGGATAAGGCTAAATACCAAAGTCCTTTCAGCACTCACTCAATACTGTCAGAACTGGTCAAGATCATGAAGGTTTTTTTGATTCAGACCTAGTTTGCCTGGTGCTGGAATTGGACTCCTGTATGATGAGAAGACTTTGAGGAGACCTTATAGTAGCCTTCCAGTATCTGAAGGGGGCCTATAAGAAGGCTGGGAAGGGACTGTTTACAAGGTCTTGTAATGACAGGGCAAGGAGGAATGAGTTTAAACTGGAGGATTTAGACTGGATGTTAGGAGGAAGTTCTTTGCAGTGAGGGTGGTGAGACACTGGCACAGGTTGCCCAGGGAGGTTGTGGCTGCTCCCTCCCTGGAGGTGTTCAAGGCTGGGTTGGATGAGGCCTTGAGTGACCTGTACTAGTGGGAGGTGTCCCTGCCTATGGCAGAGGTTTGGAACTAGATGATCTTTGATGTCCCTTCCAACCTAAACCATTCTATGATTCTATGGTTGAGGGTACATTAAGAAAAGTGTGACCAACAGGCAAGGGAAGTACTCTCCCTCTGTTCTGCCCCAGTGAGGCCACATCTGGACTACTGTGTCCGATTCTGGGCTCCCCTGTCAAGAAATACAGGAAACTGCTGGTGAGAGTCCAACAGATGGTCACAAAGATGATTAGGGAACTGGAGCATCCCTCTTACAAAGAGAGACTGAAAGACCTGAGGCAATTTAGCTTGGAGAAGAGAAGACTGAGAGAGTATCTTATCAATGCTTATAAATACCTGAAGAGTGGGTGTCAAGAGGATGGGACCAGTCTCTTTTCAGTGGTGCCCAGTGATAGGACAAGAAACAATGGGCACATACTAGAACATAGGAAGCTCCACCTAAACATAAGGAAAAGCTTCTTTCCTATGAGGGTAACAGAGCACTGAACAGGCTTTCCAGAGATGATGTGGAGCCTCCTGCTCTGGAGACTTTCAAAATGCACCTGGATGGGCGCCTGTGCAATCTGATCTAGGCAAACCTGCTCTGGCAGGGAGGTCGAACTGGATCCCCAGAGATCCCTAGCATTCAGTGGTGGCATTTGAAGAATAAATCAGTATTAACACTTTTCACTTATCTTAATTATTTTTGATTGAGCTGGGGAAACCTTCCTGTATCAGTGGGCATGAGTAAAATTGGAAGCACCTGTGTTATACTAATTGTCATCCTATACCTTCTGATTGCAATCTCTTCAAAGATTTTTAGAAAGTGTTAGTTTGAGAAGGATGAAAGAAAATGGGTGAGACAGTTCCAAACTTGGTGTGAAGAGATGATATTGGTATCTACAGCTACCTGAAAGGATGGTGGTGCTGGTCTGTTCTCGGAGGTAATTAGTGATAGACAATAGGGACTGGCCTTCAGCTGTGACTGGATAGGTTTGGACTGGATATTAGGAAAAAACTTTTCTCAAAGAGAATGGTTAAGCATAGGAATGGGTGGCCTAGGGAGGTGGTTGAGTTACCATCCCTGGATGTGTTTAAAAGTCATTTGGATGTGGTGCTTGGGGATACAGTTTAGGGTGCATCTTGTAGACTAGGATTCTCAGTTGGACTTGGTGATCCTGAGGGGCTTTTCCAACCCAAATGTTTCTGTGATTCTGTGTGCAGGTGTCTTGGCTGCAATCTGTGATGTCTCTTGCATGTGGGAAAGCAAGCAGCTGATTTCATGCTGTTATAAGGTATGCATTAGATACTAATAATTAGTAGCTGGGCAGATCCCCATTCAGAGTAAGTGAATATTGCTTCACTGCCTCAAAAGAGGTAAAATGACTGACAACATCTGTGAAATTGGCTCCCAGATGCATTTTAGAGACCAATATGGGAAGGAAGCATAGCAGAGTCACTTGAGGAAAAAATCTCATTACCCAAGCTACCTCGATGTGTGAAGCTGTAACTGTTTTTCCTTCTCCACTATTTCTCCCTGGCACACAAAGTTCATTCCTTTTTACCTCTTTTGAAGAGGTAAAACACCATGTTGTGGTGTTTTGCCACCTTTCACCTTTTGTCACCTTTCATACAGTTGCTTCTCAGTAAATGAAGGCCATTGATTAGTTCATCACGAAAAGCCATTCTGGGAGTCCTCAGCAACTCTGAGCAGTGTGTCATCTGTGAGTCAGGTAGGTTGGGCTCTTGATCAGAACTCTTACTGAATTGCTCATGGTGAATAACCTTTTTCTCAGCTTATTTTGAAGGAGGGTGTGAGAAAACGTATGCACAAGCCTTAGAAGACACATGGGCTTGTGTTCTGTAGTGCAGGCTTGTCTGTGTACATTATCTGTGTTCCTTATTTCTGAACGAGTGATGCTGTAGTTTGTGATCTCAGTGTCCAAAGCGCATGACCAATGGCATAAAATAAACCAGGTCAGGTGTGGAAACATCACCTGTGTCACAGTTCTGGGAAAGAGAAGCTCAAGTCAAACCTACTCACATAGGTTGTTGGGTTTTTTCTGTAAAATTTTAAAACAGAATGGTTTCAGTTAATGCCAATGCCGCAGATTTTTTGCCTTGAGGCTAAAATATGAAGAAAACAAATGACAGGAAGAATTCTCTTGGGGGCTATCAGAGGTTCTATGAATTGTATCAAGCTACAGGTTTTTAAACTTTCTGACCAGGTTATGGCTCAAAATATTTACTCAAAGTATTATTTTTTTGACAGAAGTGACTCTATGCATGTGATTTTTAAGTGTCTGATAATCCAAATTGTCTTTTGCTAGTTTTCATAGCTGGAAAGCTCAATAGTTTGCCTTCTCTGTTCAGATGATTTTTTTCTGTGCTTCTCTGAATTAGAGCTAGTCATTTTAACACTTCTTTCAAATATCACACAAGCAGAGTGATTATTTGCTCCTTGTCCAATTTACCTGATGTTTGAATGATTAAGAACTATTCACATGATTTTTTTCTGTGCTTCTCTGAATTAGAGCTAGTCATATTAACACCTTTCAAATATCACACAAGCAGAGTTATTTGCTCCTTGTGCAATTTACCTGATGTCTGAATGATTAAGAACCATTTAGATGATTTTTTTCTGTGCTTGTCTGAATTAGAGCTAGTCATTTTAACACTCCTTTCAAATATCACACAAGCAGAGTGATTATTTGCCACTTGTGCAATTTACCTGATGTTTGAATGATTAAGAACCATTTACATGATTTTTTTCTGTGCTTCTCTGAATTAGAGCTAGTCATATTAACACCTTTCAAATATCACACAAGCAGAGTTATTTGCTCCTTGTGCAATTTACCTGATGTCTGAATGATTAAGAACCATTTAGATGATTTTTTTCTGTGCTTGTCTGAATTAGAGCTAGTCATTTNTTAAGAACCATTTAGATGATTTTTTTTCTGTGCTTCTCTGAATTAGAGCTAGTCATTTTAACACCTTTCAAATATCACACAAGCAGAGTTATTTGCTCCTTGTGCAATTTACCTGATGTTTGAATGATTAAGAATACACACCAAAAGAGATCAAAAGAAACTGAAATGAGTGTTCCTTCCAGCAGGATTCACACAGGCATGTTTTAAATACCTGACAGTGAATGTAAAACTGTGCTGATTCAAAGTGCTTTTTGCTGAGCTTATGTAATTGGTTGAAGCTGTAAAGAGTGGAGCTAAAGGTCATTACTACACGAAGCTGGAGTTTAATCACTTGTAGGTAACATATAAGAAGCCTTTTTTTTTTTTTTTTTTTTTTTGGTCTTGTGAAATTACTCAGATGCAATAGGCTATTGAGTGACAAACATGAAGCAAGCCCCAACCCTTTAGTCTAAATAGTTGCCCTGACAGTAGTAAAATTTGGTGCCAGGATGTGATAAGTCATTCTTATTTAGTGTAATTAGAGTGTTTAGATCAGTCGATGAGACTCCACGTGTTTGAATACTTGCAGGTGATCTGGGGTGCCCAAGTGCAGCAGCAGACTTACTTGTTGGCTGCACAAAATTGAAGGATCTGACTGAATTTGGTACTTCCATGCTGCCATTGACAGTCTTGCATTCCCCCTCTTTGTGACTGGTGTGTCCCAGTAAGTGTTTATGGTTTTAAAACCAGACTTTTAAGACAACTGTATGTTAAATACACACAGCTATGAAATGGCACTAGGCACTTTGCAAGAAATAAAAGCATCTGATATATGTCTTAAGTTTCAGACTCTAAGCGTAACAACTGACAGATAATTCTATTGGTTTTAACTGGAAATTATGCAGTACTCTGGGTTTACATTGCTCTATTTGAGATCAGAATTTGTCCCCAAAAGACTAGTTCCTCTGAGCTCCAGATGTTTGGCATTGAGCACCTCTATTCTATCTAATAGGAATCATAGATGAAAAATTAATGAAGCTATCTCTGCATCATGCCCAACAAAGTAAAACCATTCTTATCTCAAGAGCACTGAATGCTTTGTATTGCTAGTGAACTCTGGAGACCATCCAGCACACTTGCAGCACAGCTGTGACAGCAAGGCACTTATGAAAGTCTGTGGACAGGTCTTTTCCTCTTCTACAGGTCAGTGACATAATGGAGCCTGTTCAAACATGAAGTGGGCAGGCACAATAGATACAAGTGAGCTTAGACCCAGTTTACAGCAACTCATTAAGATGTCATGGCATTTAACTCCTGATGAAAGCAAAATCTGAGGATCTGCTGACGTTTTGAAGCTCAACACAATTCTGTGTCCACGCAGAGCTTGGCTTCTGCATCAACTCCAGACATTCAAAACCAAGTCTGAAACATAATCCAAGAACTGAAGCTTCTGATCAGTACTTTCGTAGTTTGGCTTTGTTATTCTGCTTATGCTTTTACCTAAACATTTTGCTGTACTTAACCTCCCCTTATGACAGGATAAATTGTGGGCAAGAGAAGCATCAGTAACAGTTTACAAAGAAAGACTTTGACTATTGACCATTGAAACTGGAAGTGAAAAACCTGAGCAAATCTTCCTCAGTGACTTTAGACTTTGGATCTAATAAAAGGGCAAAGAAACTAATGTTCACAGTGAGCAGTATCTGACGTGTAATATCTGGACAAGGAAAGTTTAAAGACCACTTGAATTGCTTCAAAGTGTTATCACAGTGCTGTCATTTGTTTAAGTAGTTAAACTTTTGTTGAAACAACCAAGTTCCAATTATAATATAGGTAGCCATGAAGATTTGATTTGTTAATGTCAATCCAGAGCAATGTAGGTGAACAAGAAAGACAGATTGCTCTTTTTTTTTTCCCTTTAAGATATAGCACTTATGATGATGCAGTTTGCCAAGATGCCTGTTACAGTCCTTCATGTGTTGTGTCTTGAGTTCAGCTCTTGGTCTGATATCCTAAGGAGCCCTGATTTGACTTTCATCTCTAATTTAGAAGCTCTATAATATAGCAACTCTGCATTTGAGACTGGAGATAATTGATGTTGATTAGGTACCATTATAAACTCATACAGAGCTCAACTGTAACAACCAGCCTTTAAAATACAGCAGATCTGCTTATAGGACACTATTATTGCAACAATACAGAATGCCTATAGTGTTAAAACTTTTCTTTCTATCTGTGCTTCAGCTCAACCCTTGACTGAGTCAGTTTTGTCCTGAATAAAGGCCAGACTGAGTATGAGAAGTGTGGACTTTGTTAGATGCATAGGTTTTAAGGGCTAAACAGTGATGCTGTCTGATGAGTACTGGTATGGTCTTTAATTCCCAAAGTAATGGTATGTATTTCTGTAGGGATCTGTGGGATTAGACTACTGGAGCTAATATTTAGAAGACTTTTTCTGGTAGTCTCAAAGAGACATTGCTTTAAACTGTGGCTTTAGAATTAAAGTAAGCCTCTCTTCCTGAAGTTGCTTATTACTGATGAAGACATTTGTGTTTTGGTGCCTTAAAGTAGCTTCAGAAATGTAAGGGCTGTGTTTGTTTGAGGTCATTTCAGTAGCACACATAGCTTTCAGGGGGGTTGTAGAGATAAAATGTCAAATTCAATTCTTTGTCAGCTAAAGCTACTGAACTTTTAAAAAAAGACCAGCTGTGCTATGGCTGGATACTGCAGATCAGGGAAATACATGGAGAAAAAGGTAGTGATAGTCAAATTCAGACAATCAGTATTTCCTCTACCTAAGTTATAACCCCTGGGTCATGTTTAGTAAGGATTTGGAATGAGGTGAGTAAATGACTTTGCCTACCTGATTAATCAGTGTATGATGTACGGGTGTGTAACGTGCTCTGCAGCACAGCTATGGCATCTACACTGCAGTCACTGCAACAGACTTACAACAGGGATTAATGAAATCTTTTTTGGTTTACCTACAGTGAGTATAATTCTCAAAAGGTACTTAAGCCTGTGGGAGGTAATGAAAAATCACTAAAGGTCCTGCATCTGGGTAGAGACAATCCCAAGCACCAATATAGCCTGGGCAGTGACTGGCTTGAGGGCAGCCCTGAGGAGAGAGACTTGGGGGTGTTTGTGGATGAGAAGCTCAATATGAGCTGTCAGCATGCTCTTGCAGCCCAGAGAGCCAACCAGAGCCTGGGCTGCATCAAGAGAAGTGTGGCCAGCAGGGCGAGGGAAGAGATCCTCCTCCTCTACTCCTTACTGGTGAGACCACACCTGGAGTACTGTGTCCAGTTCTGGAGCCCCTAATACACAAGGGATATGGATGTGCTGGAAGGTGTCCAGAGAAGGGCCACGAGGATGATCAGAGAGCTGGAGCTACTCTCCTATGGGGAGAGACTGAGGAGAGACTGTTCAGACTGGAGAGGAGAAGACTCTGAAGTGACCTTATTGTGGCCTTTCAGTATTTTAAGGGGGCCTACAAGAAAGCTGGGGAGGGACTTTTTAGGATGCCAGGTAGTGATAGGACTAGGCAGAATGGAACAAAGCTAGAAATGGGTAGATTCAGACTGGATGTTTGGAAGAAGTTCTTCAGCACGATGGTGGTGAGACCCTGGAACAGGTTGCCCAGGGAAGTGGTGAAAGCCTCATCCCTGGAGGTATTTAAGGTCAGGCTGGATGAGGCTCTAGCCAGCCCGATCTAGTGTGAGGTGTCCCTGTCCATGGCAGAGGGGTTGGAACTAGATGATCCTTGTGGTTCTTTCCAACCTCGACTGATTCTGTGATTCTAAACAACCTCGTTATGGTGAACACTTAAGGAAAGCCATTTTACTTGCATTTCCATTGTGTTCAGTGGGGGTTCTCCTGTGTTTCAAGCTAGCATGTTTTCCAGATTGAAGTTGCTATGGATAGGGAGGTCTCTGCAATAAACATATTACAAGAATGGGTATTTCTCTTGGGTTATGATGGCACCATAAGTATGTGCCAATGTAGGGTGCAGTTGATCCTAGCTTGGCTAACAGGTATGTTAGAGGACCTCAACTTGCAGCTCATCTTGCAATGATTCTTATAGCAAATGAATCCAAGACAAAGGGCATCACAAATGTCTACACTTTTTAGCACCTTGTGCTGTAAATTGAAATCACCTAATTAATTTTGATTGGTAACAATACTAGATCTTATGCAAAAACCCACTGAGATGGCTATTGATGTACTGCTGAGTTACCTCAAGACCTGTGTCCCAGCTCCAAATTATTTAGAGAGGACCTACTGCTCATACTGCAAACACTTCTTAGAAGATTTTAGGCCACAGATGGGACAGATGACTGTGTTTTGTCAGTGCCTGTTAAGGGCAAGCTCAGACAGATTATTTGGGTTACATCTGGTTTGGAGCATGAGGGATATTTCATGTCAACAACATAAATTGAGACTTGGTCACTTTACCAGTAAACCACACTGGATTTCTTTCCCCTGATGTCCAATGAAGAATATGCAGTGCTGGAAACTGTTAAAAAGGGGGGGATGGGGGAGGGGAGAAGTACTGAATAAAGGAAAAAATCATGCTGGCCATGAATATATAAGCAGCTTATTCTGCTTTAGTCATTCTTCATGACTTTTGTCACCTGCAGTATTGGGTCGTATGAAGGCCAAAGAAAATTGGGCAGAGAAAAAGTTTGGAGCAGCCATTGGTAGCCCCTTTCTGCAGGACACTGCTGGTATCTTGAGCAACACTCAGGGTTGCTCCTCACTGGTGAGTAGTTACCAACTACTGCATCTCCTGGCTCTTTTGCTGGCATTTAAAGTTGTTTACCTAGATAGCTGGAGGATTTGGAACTCTTCAAGTGTTCTGGTTGCATTCACTTTCAAAGCGAATTGAACCACTCATCTTCCATAAAGTGCATGTTGTGTCTCTTGGTGAGTTGAGCAGAGGAGTATGTCCAGTACTTCCCAAGGCTGCACATGTTCATTCAGTTCTCACTGGAGAACCAAGGGAAATATTTGAAAAGCAAGGAAACAACAGAAAAAAACCAAACCAAAAACCAAACCCAAGCAAATAAATCACAACTAAGATTGCCTTCATTCTCCCTCATCACCTGCCAGACTTTTCTGTCCAGGAAGAGAAGAATTTCCACCTTGCCTATATTACACATGTTGAAACGTCTGGCTGAGATGGAGAGAGATGAACATTGACACTGAGGCAATCTCACACTCCACTGCTAGTGGTATTTGCTTCACCTCTCAATTACTGTTACAGTGCCTCTCATACACACATTTGCTTCCTTTCCAACTGAAGTATGATAAACAATACATGACAAGCTGTAAAATCTGACCTGCCCTGAGTTGCGATATATATTTAGTCCAAATTCAGGATGTCATTGGTACAATTAAACCAAAATGCTCTGATTAATTAGCTTTTTTTCCCCCCTTTTAATTAAAATCTAATGACAGACAAAGAAGTTGAAGCCAATAGAATCAAAAGAGGAATGAGACAAAAGTGTCTGAGGCTTGGGAGTACTGCCACTTGGTGACAGCAACCAAGACTTGGTGGTCTTAGTATGCCCTTCAGGACCAAAGAATGGCTCCTGTCTGTTACAGTGCTGCAGTAGCTCTTGCTCTGATGGACCTTGCCAAGGCTTTGGTTAATGGGCCAGACACCTTCAAGCTTGTTGTGGTGTTTCAAGCACCTTGGAGTGCTTCCTACCCATATGGTAGCAAGAGGCTGGGCTTAGCTATCCAGACTAATACCAACACTAATTTCAGACCAGTCATGCTTAGGTAACTTTATCCTGGCTATTAATACACTGATTGTTTGCAATGCCAAGAAGTCTCTTATTGCCTTCACCTGTCAGGTTTAGCAGGAGAATGTTTCAGTCCTTTTGCATCAGATAGTCAAAAGCAGCTGAGGTGGAGTATCTGTTTCTAGGGTGTGCTTCCCCCCACCCCAGTCCTTTGATTCTGAGGTTCTTTCATTTGACAATAGTGCATGGACCAATGTCTTCCCAATTTCAGTGGGATCTGCTGACATGGGAGAAGGTTTTGGCTAATATTTAACTCAGACTTGCATCTGTCATCTTTGGTAAGATCCATTTTGACTGCTGCTTTCTAGTAGATGCAAAAATACTGTAGTCTTTTTCCAGACTTTTCTGGGTAGAGAGTTGGAATAAGAGTGCTGCTCTGAGGAGCCAGGGTGGGTTTATGGAGTATTTTTTCTCCTCCGACGTGTTTCTTCTGCCTCTGAGCACACAGTTTATTGCAGTGCAAACATCTCAGAACCTGATACTTGAATGCTTTCTCCCTCAGTAAAACATACTGAAATTCTAGTGGAGCTCCAGTGCTCTTGCTGATAGCTGCTAAAATGACATGAGACTTTGTGATAGCAAGCTGGGAAGCCTGAGGTGGGTAGGAGGTTGAAAATTGCTGCCTCTGTGTGGGTTTTTTGTGTTTGTTAACAGTGTTAACACGGTGCTCCTGTGACTTCTCATCCGCTTCTGGTGAGACCTGACTTTGATGTGGATTGCTTTGTGCCTGAGCCAGATCTTGAAGCATGTTTCTTGTGCTATGAAGTTGGTATTTTCTGTTAGCAAGCCGGAGAGAAGGGAGCTTGTTCGTGCTTTGTAACAAATGACAGGAGACCATGTGAACAGCAAACCCAGCAAATAGTGCTCTCCGGATGTACTGAGCTCCTGAGCGCTGGCGAAGGCTTTTTGCAGCCAGCTCTACCATTTGCTTTTACAAGGAGCTGATTTCTGTTTGTGGGGTTTCCTCAAAATAAGTTCTAGAAGATCTCAGTGCCAGAACTGGTTAAGAAGGGGTTTTCTTCTGTCTCTAGCAGTTTCAGAAAGCTGGTTCAGCTCTCTTTTGCTCTGAGGATCTTTCAAAGCAGAGTACCATTTTAGCAGAACAGAACTGCACTATTTTTCTCTGAAATTCTGTAGCACGTTGTCTTGGCACTTTGTAACTGGGCTTGTCTGTTTTGCAGGATGATTTGCCAGAGTTGATATAAATCTGAGAAATACTTTAGGTAGTCAGAAGCAGACTGTGTCTTCAGCCCCAGTCTTGTACGTCCTGAGATGGCACTTCAGGTATGAGCTCACGTTGCCTTGTGTACCTTTGAAGCCTGAAGCAGCTCTTTCATCCAGACTGCAGTATGCACTGCCAAAATTAATCTCTGTACTTTGGGTTGGTGCTGCCTTTTGAGCCATTTGGGGCTCCTCTTCTCTGGAACACAGCCTGCTCCTTTCTTAACCTTTCAGCCAAAATGCCTGCTATAATATGGTTTGCCCCAAGACTGCACTTTGAGCTCCTCTGACAGTCTGTAGCTTTAAATGAATTTGCCCTGACTGCAATCACAGCGTTTTGACTCACTCTATAGCAATCCAAAGAAGGTGCTTCCTGGGAGAAGTATGCAACAGGAAGGCAAACGATCAAAAATATTCCTGCAGCACCACATCTCTGCTTATAGCTCCTAACATCCAACTTAAAACTTTGCCTTGAGGCAGTTTGGGCATCCGTGTAGGGCACATGTCTGTATCGTATGTACAGTCTGTGCCTCTGATTGTAGGAGCGTGCACTCTACAAATGTCAAATCAGCATCACCAGTGAGAAATGGATCATTAATTATGAGTATTTGGCAGATAATTCGAAGCAGTATCTGGTCCACATGCTGTGTATCCTCCCCCAAAAAGAATTGTTACGTGGTAGCACCATTTGTTGTTGGCTTCTGGGTGCTGAGATCCTCAGCTTACTCATGTTTCAGCTCATGGTGTGGAGCACAGGTCGTTGCAAGACTTCCTCCTGATATGCCATACTTCATTTTTAACACCCACAGGTTGTTGTAATAGCTTTGTCATAAGTAATATCATGAATTATTTCAGTGTTAGACTAATACATCCAGATCCAAGCTTGTTGACCAAATGTAAGGAGAGGGTCTTCTATTGAAAGATGGAGCAGGAGATAAGGTGAAAGGTGTTTGACTTCAGACTCCCAGCAAAGAACCCAAAATTCTGGAGGTTCTGCCAAGTGCTGGAAACGAATCTTTCTATACTTTCCTTATCTTCTATTTCATTAAAAAATGGTGCACACTAGTGGTTTAAAAATAGTTTTGTTTTGGTTTTTTT
>VWYK01039584.1:0-26515 GCA_013399775.1 Semnornis frantzii | reverse complement strand
ATTGTTCTGATGAAGTGAAAACGTACTGAGCTACATCAATCACCTGTCAAACACATCTTCCTGGTTTTATTTACCACAAAAATATAATGAGTAAATATGTGATAATAAAACTCTTCTTTTTGTACAGACATCTACAATTTTTCCCCACTACTAAATGCAGGTAATGATTTAGGAAGCTTTCAAAATGTCTTTTTACTGTCAATAAAACTAATTCTATTCCCATTTTCCTGTTTTTTTTTTTTTTTTAAAGGCTTTACAAATGAAAATTCAAATTAAAATTCTGATTATAGTGTAGTGTGACAACACCTGTATTTATAATTTTACTGTCAGCTAGCTCGTAGTGTTTAACAATAGCTTGAAGCAGAAAAGTAATTGGAATTTGTCTGTAACATGCCAGATGACGACATTGGGCACTTTGCTGTGCTAAAGCAAATTTGGTTTGATGACAAAATAACCTTAGAAAGGTTGGGGTGGGGAAGAAACTCCAAAGGTTAAATAAAGTGGTCCTCTACCTAGGTCATGGAATCTATTGCGGTAAAGGAACAGGTTGAGCAGTAGCTGCCGAAAGCAGAGTACCCTTGCCTGGAGTTGGCAGTCCTCCCCTAAGCAAGCATCCTTCAAGTCCCTCCCTGTCACATTCATCTCCCAGCAGCTTTTCTAACGTGGTGCATCACTCCAATATTACCAAACAGATAATTCAGAAACATGGGAGAGAAAGGGCGCAAAGGGACATGAGGTTGGGAAGCGAGATGCTAATTCCTGTGCTGCAGTTCTGTGGACCTCTGTGTGAATTTAAAAACAAAAGGGAGATCTCCAACGCAAACGTGCAATGGCAGTGTGAATGCAGAAGTTATCCTGTGTACAGCAGGGCTTTTTTAGTGGCCACAGAGTTACGTTCATGTGTAGTTAAGGGGTGCACGTTGACAGGCTAGGTCAAAGTTAGCCCAGAAACACACACGGTTTTAATGAAGCAATTAAAAAAACACCCCCCAAAACAACACAACAACAACAACCCCCCTCTATTCAATCTATTTCAAAAGTCAAACCCATGTCACTCTCCACACACAATTTGTCTTACTCAAGGCTACAAATTAAAAGCCCGTGTTTTTTCATTATCCTAAAGACAGGGAGGAAAAAAAATAAAGAAAAGGAAGCCACATAAGAAAGAAAAAAAGAATGACAGTGATGTTTTAGTTTACACTAGATATGGCAACACATACAAACTGTCAAAACTATGGAGTGAAAAAAGCTGTTATCAAGCAACTGTCAAGAGTCCTCTGAGATTTGGAAATCTTGTGTTTATTGTAACTACTGCACATTACACAAAGAAAGAAACATCCCTCTTCTTACCATTGCTGTTAAATATCATGCAAGAGAACCCAGACTTCTACCTCACTCTTTGGATTAATTTTTTCCCCCCTGTGTAATTCTGTGCTTGACGGCACAGGGCCCCTCGTTTTTTAAAGGTTTTTCTATTGTTCGGTCGAAGTTCAGAGAGAAACTTGAGGTTATATCAAACATTATTTCATTTTCAAGAACTGTCAACACCCATTTTATGTTGTTAACTTGTTGTCCATCATTTAGGATTGGAAACTGTTGACACCAAAATACACAAAGGAAGAATTTTTCTCTTCAAACACGTATGTAGAAAGAGCAGAGAGAATGGAATCAGCTCTTTCGCCAAGCATACCGACAAATCTTTTTCATGTATTCTAACACACTGACTAGAAACAAGGCAGTGGACTGCAGTATTTAAAGGTTTCCTCTGAAGGTGTTAAGGAAGATTTCTGATTGCAAGAAAACAACTACTCCTTGGAGAGAAAGCCCCGGTATCTACAGAGCTTCAAACACAACCTTCAAAGGATTGCATTGATAGCCTTCTATGACCATTTCTCGACCAGCAGCAACATCTCAACCATAACTGATCACTAGTTAAAAGCTATGAGTAGAAAACATCCTGCTTATTGCTGGCTGCAGATCACATTTATTATCACTTCTACACTTCAGGTGTATGTAAAAATCGCCTTTATTCTACAGTTCTGGTTTTAAAAGAACAAACATTTGATGAGGTCCTAAGATTCAACTTGAAGTTCTTGAGAAAGAATAAAACATTCTGTGTGTGTGATGATGCTTTTATGGATTTTTTATCTCACTGGTTCTGGGGAGGGAAGTATTGAACCTAAAAGCTTAGTAAAAGAAGCCTCCAATATCATTGTATAAGAGCAAATGACGAGTTACCCCTTGTGAAGTCAAAGTAGTCACAGTCAGGCACATTAAGTTTAAATGCTGCCAAACTGATGGTATTTCATTCTGCCTTTGCTGTGGACATAAAACAGTTTGTATACATCTTTGATAAGGAAGAGATTTCACAGAATCACAGAATTATTGAGGCTGGATAAGACTCTGAGATCATCAAGTCCAGTCTATGACCTAGCACCACCACAACAAGCAGACCATGGCACTAAGTGCCACATCCAATCTGTCCTTAAACACCTCCAGGGACAGTGACTCCACCACCTCCCTGGGCAATCCATTCCTGTGTCTAATTCTCCTTTCCATGAGGAAGTGCTTCCTCACATCCAACCTAAACCTCCCCTGGCATAGTTTGAGGTCAGGCCCTCTTGTCTTGTCACAAGATGCCTGGGAGAAGAGCCAGATCTCCACCTTATTACAGTTTCCCTTCAGGTAGCTGTAGAGCGTGATAAGGTCCTCCCTGAGTCTCCTCTCCCCAGGCTAACCAACCCCAGCTCCCATAGCCTCTCCTCATCAGACTTCCCCTCCAGTCCCTTCCCTCAGCCTTGTCACTCTGCCCTGGACCTGCTCCAGCATCTCAGTATCTTTCTTGCAGTGAGAAAGAGTTTCCGTGAGTCTACCAAGCATTGTATCCTGTTGGATTTACCTGTAGTGGGTTACCACTCCACAAACACCCATCACCCCCTCGAAATCACTGTCTGCAGGTGTGCAGTTCCTCAGCCATGAGTTCAGTCTGATACAGCTCAACTGCTCAAACTAATAGGGACATCTTTGTGTTTTTGCATATAATGATAATTTTTTTTCCCTGAGTCTTAAGAGCCCTTCTTCAAAATGTCATAATATTTATGATCATCAGATGAGAATACTTGAACAAAAACTCAGCCTGACACGTTCCATTTCCCACAACTGCCATGACCACTTAGGTATAATTTTATCTCTAAATATGGGATAACCTCATATAATATGAGTCATATGTTATCTTAGTATAAAACATAGAATAAAATGATTGAGAAGCTTAGTGATAAATTAATTTTTGCCACATAAAATCACATTGCTAGCTGTATTATTTCCTAGCTTTTGAGTCTCAAGGACTTCCTCCTCCTAGATTATAAGAGTTTTAAAGCACCATAACAATTACTGCATAAACAGCTGCAGCTACATGTCCATTTAACAAAAAAAAATTTAAATATATTAATACCCTAATATAAGCTTTACACACACAGTCAAGCAAGGTAAGAAACAAAACAGAGGTCTGATCCTCAGAAGTTTAAGAACATGAAATAAGTCTCCAAAACCTCACTATTTTCAAGACTGACAGCACTGCAAGACTGCATAGATACGATCCATATGCTAAAAGTCTATTCAAGTACTTACTGCTCCATAAATAGAAAGAGTTCTTCGGAGTGAGCTGCAGCAAAAAAAAAAAAAAAAAAGACTATACAGAAGGTGTGGTGCAAAGCAAGGGTGAATTGTTGGGCTTGTCCTGAACTTCAGTTATGATTAGGTTTAGAATCATTAAAGTTTGTAAGATATACTGATGTTAGCCTGACACATCAAGGTCTTTTCATCTCATACAGCCTACCAAACAGCCTTTGAAAGTTCCTAAAAGCACTCAGCTGTCTTTTTTAAAGTCGTGTCTGACTGAGAAGCTCGCCTGCCAAATCTTCTCCTTCTTCATATATACTTCCTAAGGGTTAGGAGACAGAGGTGGGGAAAAAAAACAACCCACAAGAGAAAGAAAGAGGGTCATTAATGCTGAAATTCAACACACTAAAGTTGGCACCATCAAAATAAAGAGCTCTTTCCACTAATCATGAAATTTAGACTACTGGAAGATTTACCAGACCTATTTTACTGACTAAGAAAATGCAGCACCAGAATACTGTTAAATTGAGTTAGCATTATCAGTAGAAAAATATGCTCTGTTTCCTATTATTTCTGAAGCCCTATCCTTTCTTTCTTACCAATTACATTCCCTATCATTTCCAAAACACACAAACTGTTTTCAATCAACAGATTTCTTTATTACAGCATACTGCATGCTTGTTACTGCCTCTTTTCTATATTGAACTCTTGATTGGACAAGCGTTTTGAATTTAACATGGACTGTGATTGCACACATCAAACAAATTAAACCTGCCAATCTCTTTTTGGAGGATATCCTTTATATATACTATCACTGAAGAGTATCCTGAGTATATTTGCTTAGGAGAAATGGGGAAGGAGGAAATGATTATTATGGCAGAATTGGAAGACATTAATTTTCCCATGGTATGTAACTGGCCTTGCATCCTCCTTTTCCTATTTTCCAGTGAATTATTTTATAGAAGGAAAACATCCTCACTGACTTTCTCATGTCTCAGAGGCTGTTTTAGAATCATGATCTTTTCTTCCTTTTGGCCGAATGCTGCAAAAAATGAGACAGCAGTAAGAGATGAACAAGCTGGTAAGCCTGACACCGCTTTTCCTTAGCCAGGTGGTGTAGTTCTTTGTAGAGTAACAGATCTAAAATGCACTGGGTTTGGGTTCTGTAAGCCTGTTCAAAATGAGAGTCAATTTTGTGCAGCTTCCAACTGAATTATAGATGGTATAACTTAAAAAGAGCACATCCCACCAAGATGAAAATGTTGGGAATTGTTTTCCTTTACAAAGGCAGTTTGGAGATGCGTTGGTTGAAAATCAAGGTTAAGTAGGAAGAAGTCTAAAAACAGAAAAGCGGATGAACAGAAAAGCCCTACAATATCAAACCCCAGAGCTGACTGGAGCCAAGACAACCAAAGACAAGTCAAGGAGTGAACAAAACCCACAGAATAAACCAGAAACAAAATAATGAAGAAATCTGCTAGCATGACTTAACTAAAAGCATGCACCATTCTTTGCCTTTATTGAAGCTTAATATAAATCTCTCCACTGCAAGTGCTCAGGAAACTAAGATATCCTTATCTGGAAGACATTATCGGTTTCCTGCTTTATCGGCATCATCAGAGAAACATGAATTAAAAAAGGACAGACTATTCACATTGTTTTTACAGTTGCTGAGGACTGAATCTTCCTTCCAAAGATGTAGGCGCTACACTCGGCTTTGCCACCACTTTCCCACATCACACTGGACCAGTTGCTGAATTAATTCAGGTTTCATTTTTTGTCTATAGAACGGGTTCAATGGCACCTCCTCCTCTGACCTACTGGTTTCTCTTGCTCTGAAAATTGTATAGGCAGGAGTGGTCTTCAAAATTGCCTATTTGTGGTGCATCAGACCTCTAGATAGCAGCATAATACAAATAATAACCAACAACGTGAACCCAGCCTTCTGAGAGAAGAGGTAAACCAGTACACTGCATTTCCAATTTTTGTTTCAGAGAGGCCTCTAATGGCACCTGTATTTTCTGATGGCACAAAACATTCCTCCTCTATTGCTGAAGATACACGAGTCAGAGTTACTGTAAGTCATTCTCTTGGGTGAGGCACTTAACAGTTTGAATCTCATTTAAATTTGGGCAGTGTTCAGTCTCATCAAAAGTCTTCGTGGATGAAAGCCTCACCTCTGTCTTTCAGAGAGGGAGGAAAGAATACAACAAAGTTGGATCTTGAAACTACAAGAATTTTTAAATCTGTACTTAGATCAGGTATTCATAGAATCATAGAAATCATAGAATGTCAGGGACTGGAAGGGACCTCCAAAGGTCATCCACTCCAATTCCCCTGCCAGAGCAGGAGCACCTAGAACAGATCACACAGGAACACGTCCAGGCAGGTTTTGAATAATTCTAGAGAGGGAGACTCCACAATCCCCCTGGGCAGCCTGTTCCAGTGTTCTATCACCATCACAGGGAAAAAATTCTTCCTCATGTTTAAATGAAACTTCCTATGCCTCAGCTTCCACCCATTGCCCCTTGTGCTGGCATTGGGCATCACCCAGCAGAGCCTGGCTCCAACCTCCTGGCACTCACCCTGCACGTATTTATAAACATTGATGAGGTCACCCCTCAGGCTCCTCTTCTCCAAGCAGCACAGCCTCAGCTCCCTCAGGCTCTCCTCGTAAGAGAGAGGTTCCATTCCCTTCATCATCTTTGTGGCTCTGGGCTGGACTCTCTCACGCAGTTCTATGTCCCTCTTGAACTGAGGGGCCACAGTGCTCCAGATATGGCCTCACCAGGAAAGAGTAGAGGGGGCAGGAGAACCTCTCTCAACCTATTAGCCACAACCCTTCACCTTCTTAATTCTGCTGGAAGTGGTATATTCAGTTTTGATAGTAACAGCAAAATCAGATATCCAAGCTATGATAAAAGAGTCGTCCGCATATTTCTCATGTAGTCTGCAGAACCAAGAGAAAGCTCAAGAGATATTGGCTACATTTCTTCAAACTTTACTTTGAAAGCTTTCATCTGACATAGCATCTACACCAGTTAGGTACTGGATGACCAGTTGTATTGACATTGGTTAAAAAGGAAAACCAGAAAACAATGAAGATTTACTGCAGCCAACAGGATGGCCACTTGAAGAGTACACTGAAGGTAAGGTATAAAGATTACCATTTTGAAAGTGGAGGAGACATGGACATGGTCTTTTTCTGCTGCTTTCTACTTAACTGCCTGGCTCAACCCTCCCTCAATGGCAAACTGCCTTTGTATAAATTTTAAATAGCAACCTTGAGATGGTCAAATTCCTCGTGCCATTGATTAGATAAAAGTTTGGATCAGGAAGCAATGTGACTGTCCCCAGTGTGTTAATGAATCAGGCAACTACATGCTCTGAAGGAAACAAAAAGTCACTTTAACATGTCCTGTGAGGTGCTTTCAACAGTTGTGTGGGGCCAGTAAGGCCACCCTCAGCTGTTGTGTCCTGTGAGAGCTTCATGTGGAGCTGCACTGCAGCAACAATTTAATGTTTGCAAAGGGAGGAAAGTGCTGCACATTGTCCTGTTGGTATTACAGCACTGCCGATGAAAGTGATGTCTCCTATCCATTAGGTTAGACATCCATTTCCCTTTTCTAAGATGTTTTATCCTTCACAGCATGAGAGCCTTACATGATACAGCACACATACACTACAAACAAAAGAGGGCCATATTTGGTCTGACTAAAGATCCATCTAGCCTCAAATTCTGCCTTGGAGAGAAGAAAAGCAAATACTCTGAATGAACAACACGACCAGCCAGTGATGCAGTTCTGTCTAATGAAACCAGCTCCCAGAACCTGGAAAGTCCATCGACTTCCTGAACAGCAGCCTTCCTGTGCACAGGAACTCCTTTTGAATCCTCATGAAACCTTCAGCACTTGTAAAAACCTAAAAAGATCCTTAAGCGCTTAGCAGGACTCAATTCAGTGAGCTACGAGAGTGCCTGCCTATCACAGGCAGTCTCAGTGCTCCCCATCTGATCGCATTCAGCAGGTGCACACCACCGTTTACACACTGATGGAGCACTCACTTCTGCTACAAGCTTATCACTCTTTACTGCAGCCTTCTTCATCACATGGAATAAAACTAGAGGATAATAAAGCAAATATTTTACACTGAAGAAGAGTGGCAGAAAAACTCAAGCTGAGAAAAAAAAATGCCCTCGAGACATTAATGGCAAAAATTTCCAATTCCCTGCATTTTACTGCATTTACATCTCCAGTAAGAGCCTACTTCACAGACAATGAAATGGGCAAGATGCATTTATGGCACACATAAGTGAACGGCATCATTCACCACATGGGAAGGAAAAATGTTAGGGTTCAGATGGATGGAAAGGTTTATTTAGATAATGATTCGTTAGAGATCATGGAAAGCAATGCTTCCCTTTTAACTCGGGTTTTTTCTTGAAGCTTGGAAGATGTAAGTGTGTTGTGCCTACTGAAATTGTCTCCACTAACACAAGCATGCCTTTTTTTTTAATGAGATAGAAACTGTGAAGGTCTTCTGATACCAGGTACTATTCACAGCTATAATGTTTTTTAGAATACATAATCCACTTTACAATCTCAGGTTCAGATGACTAAGCACTCCACAATTTACATGGGAGGAACTGAGTAAGAACATGAACTTTCTAGCACACTCTGTCAGACAAACCTACTGCTCTGAAGACAACAGACACAAATGTTTTCTTAGAAATGCTTTGGATTTGTGACACTGAAGAAAATGTGTGGGTTTTTTTTTTTTTTTTGTGTGTATGTCTAATTACAAACTCCATGTGAAGATAACAATTAGAACTTCATGAAACTCAACTCATCTAAAACAGAATCACAGAATGTTAGGGGTTGGAAGGGACCTCGAAAGCTCATCCAGTCCAACCCCCCCTGCAGAGCAAGAGTAGCTTAAGCAGGTCACACAGGAACACATCCAGGCAGGTCCTGAATATCTCTAGAGAGGGAGACTCCACAACCCCCCTGGGCAGCCTGTTCCAGTGTTCTGCTACCCTCACAAGGAAAAAAAAATCCTCCTCATGTTTAAATGCAACTTCTTATGCCTCAGCTTCCACCCATTGCCCTTGTCTTGCCATTGTGCATCACTGAGCAGAGCCTGGCTCCAGCCTTCTGGCACTCACCCTTTACATATTCATAAACATGAATGAGGTCACCCCTCAGTCTCCTCTTCTCCAAGCTAAGGAGCCCCAGCTCCCATAGCCTTTCCTCAGCAGGGAGATGTTTGACTCCCTTAAGCATTGTTGTGGCTCTGCACTGGACTCTCTCAAGCAGTTCCCTGAGGTTTTGAACTGAGGGACCCAGAACTGGACACAATATTCCAGATGTGGCCTCACCAGGGTAGAGCAGAGAGGAGGAGAACCTCTCTTTGACCTACTAACCACAGCCCAGAATGTCACTGGCCACAAGAGCACATTGCTGGCTCATGGTCGACCTTCCATCCACTAGGGCTCCCAGATCCTTTTCACCTTCACTGCTCTCCAGCAGGTCATTCCCCAACCTATACTGCTCCATGGGGTTATTCTCACCCAGGTGCAAGACTGGCCCTTGTTGAATTTCATTCAATTTCTCCCTGTCCAACTCCTCAGCCTAATTCCTGCCGAATAGCAGCACAACCTTTTGCTGTGGCAGCCACTCCACCCAGTTTTGTATCATCAGCAAACTTCCTGACAGTGCACTCTGTTCCCTCATCCAAGTCATTAATGAATATATTGAATAGTACTGGTATTGCAATATTAAAATTATTGAAAATATACAAATGTATAGAGTCATGAAATCCAGGAAAGAACACGAACATTCCAGGCCAAGGGAAAAACTTCAGAATCAGTGCTGAAGAACTAGCTAATAGAGTTGATTAGATCTGAGTAAATGTTATGGTATTAGATTGATGCTGGCAACTGCTTCCCAAAGCCCGCATTAAGCCGCTAGGAGTTGTCAGTAACCGGCATGTGGATTCTCACACAGTGTGCTCACGCCCTGTTTTGCTCAGTACACCAGGCAAAGTCCTATATTCAAAACTGGGTTTCAGGTACCTGAGTTGCAAATGGGAACCAAACAGGTCAGAAAAGATTTCAACAGATAGGTGCATTCTACGACACACAATAGTTTGAGGGAGCTTTTGATCAAGAAGTCCTGTTCAAGGCATTTAATAAACATGGTTAAAACGGATGTGATTTTTTTTAATCCTAGGAACACCTGTCTCCCTAATTAATTATCTAAAACAGATGTGGATAGTATTGTAGAATGGTTTGGATTGGAAGGGACCTCCAAAGGTCTGCAGGACCTCCTTGCAGTCAGCAGGGACATCCTCCATTAGATCAGATTGCCCAGAACCCCACTGAGGTTGAACCTGAATATCTCCAAGGATGGAGCCTTAACTACTTTCCTGGGCAACATGCTGCAGTGTTCCACCACCCTCATGGTAAAAAACTTGTTCTTAACATCGAATCCGTATCTACTCTCCTCTAATTTCAAACCATTGCCCCATGTCTTATCACTCTGGGCCTCTGTAAACAGTCTCTCTGCAGCCTTCTTGTAGCAACCCTTCAGGTATTGGAAGACTGCTATGAGGCCTCTTCTCCAGGCTGTGACATACACACAACCCCAAGCAGCACCACAGGCTGGGGACAGAGTGGCTGGAGAGCAGCCAGGCAGAGAGGGATTTGGGGGTGCTGGTAGATAGTAGCTGAACGTGAGCCAGCAGTGTGCCCAAGTGGCCAGCAGAGCCAATGGCATCGTGGCCTGGATCAGGAACAGTGTGGCCAGTAGAGCAAGGGAGGTTATTCTACCCCTGCACTCCGCATTGGTCAGGGCACACCTTGAGTGCTGTGTCCAGTACTGGGCCATTCAATTCAAGAGAGATGTTGAGGTGCTGAAACATGTCCAGAAAAGGGCACCAAGGTTGATGAGGGGGCTGAAGCACAGCCCTGTGAGGAGAGGCTGATGGAGCTGGGGGTGTGTAGCCTGGAAAAGAGGAGGGTCAGGTAGACCTTATTGCTATCTACAACTACCTGAAAGGAGGTTGTAGCAATGTGGGGTTGGTCTCTTCTCCCAGGGAACTAGCAACAGAAGCAGGGGACACAGTCTCAAGTTGTGCTGGGGGAGGTATAGGTTGGATATTAGGATGAAGTTCTTAACAGAGAGAGTGTTTGGCATTGGAATGGGCTGCCCAGGGAGGTGGTGGAGTCTCCTTGAGACTTTCCAAACCCATCTGGACGCATTCCCGTGCAAACTACCCTAGGTGATCCTGCCTTGACAAGGAGGCTGTTCTCGATGATCTCTGGAGGTCTCTCCCAATCTCTAAGGTTCTGTGATTCTACTGTATTATTAAGACAATTTATGAAAATAGCTAAGTATCACAGTTTTTGGTTTGGTATTTATGTTAAAGCAAATAAACAGATTTACTCTCTTCTCAATCAGGTCTCTCCTTAACAGATCAAACATAAAAAACACAAAAAGAGCAAAATGAGATTGAGAAGAATATATGAAAAAGCTAAGTAAGGATTTGAGAATTGAAATTTGGTGACCAAAAACCTCAAACTCTAAGTCACAAAAAATTTATGGAGACAACCACAGAAGTCCACTGGAGACACTGAAGCTATTTAGAAAACTGGAAAGGTCTCCTACTTCGTGGTATCTGCTGCTGTATGAGTGACAGAAAGGCTGTAGGTGCTTTAATGACACCTAAGAGGTATACTGTCTTTAAAAAGTGCTGCTATTCTATGTTATCTCTTCAGTTTTGTTTCTTGGCCATGGGTCTCTTACAGAAGCAAAACTAAACAGTTTTGAGAAATTCACAGTGATCTTTTAGCCACAGAAGGCCCTGCAGTGGCTTTTCTTCATAAAGTGTAAAAACAATAAAAGGAAAACGTTAACTAGTGTTAACTTTAAGCTGCTGAGGGTTGACATGAAATGTAATTCGACCAAGTTTCCACAGTACCTTTTTCAGGAGACACTTCCTTCAGATCCAGTTGCCTATTGGAAAATCAAGAGATTAAGCTAATGGGGTGAACCCCCGTCTGACCCAGTGTGGGAGCCATTCAGGTAAAGACCAAAGGCCTTGACTTTGCCATGGACCAGCAACAGCTATCTGGAGAATACTTCCTTTTTCAAAGAAAGCAGTCATGCACAGAGCGACACTGCAAAATATTTTCAGAATTCTGGAGCGAGCAGTATTTTTTCTGTGCATAAATTAGATTAAAAGCACATGCATCGAGTTCCAAAAAATACTACAAGAATTAGTATTGAAAGCTACTGTGTAGCTATGATTCTTTTGTATGAAGGGACACACAAACCTGAAAAGATTTGCTTTAAAAGGTGAATTTAAACTGATAGCACTTTGCAAGAACCAAATATTCACCGTATTTTACACAGGCACCAGTATAGGTTAGGGCTGTCCTGCTGGAAAGCAGTTTTGTGGAGAAAGACCTTGGAGTGCTGGTGGGCAGCAAGTTCTGCATGGGTCAGCAATGTGCCCTTGTGGCCAAGAGAGCCAATGGCATCCGGGAGGCATCAGGAAAAGTGTGGCCAGCAGGGCTAGGACGGTTCTTCTTCCCCTCTACTCGGCCCTGGTGAGACCACATCTGGAATACTGTGTTCAGTTTTGGGCTCCCCAGTTCAAGAGAGACAGGGACCTGCTGGAGAGAGTCTAGTGGAGAGCCACGAGGATGTGGGGGACTTAAGCATCTCCCCTCTGAAGAGAGACTGAGAGCCCTGGAGTTGTTTAGTCTGGGGAAGAGAAGGTTGAGAGGAGATCTGATCAATATATAAAAATATCTGAGGGGTGGGTGTCAAGTGGATGAGGCCAATCTCTTTTTGGTGGTGCTCAGCAGCAATACGACAAGGAGCAATGGCTACAAATTGGAACAGAGAAGGTTTCAGCTCAACACGAGGAAAAAGTTCTTTACAGTGAGGGTGACAGAGCCCTGGAACAGGCTGCCCAGAGAGGCTGTGGAGAGACTTTCTCTGGAGACTTTCCAAACCCATCTGGATGCATTCTTGTGAACTACCCTAGGGGATCCTGCCTTGGCAGGGAGGTTGGACTCAATGATGTCTGAAGGTCCCTTTCAACATCTACAGTTCTGTGATTCTGTGATATTAACTTTCAGGACATTTAGATCTGAGCAAGCAGAAGGAAATAATGAAGAGATTTATTTTCAAAGACAACAGTAAGGAGATGGATACAGTGAGCTTGTGTAAAAATTTATCCTGTTGACTCTTACCTGGAAGATTCTACTAAACTTCCCAAAGGTACGAATTAGTAAAACACGAGGAAAAACTTTAAGAAACATCATTATTGTGAACACTACAGGGAAATATTGTCATCTGATCACCTAGAAAGAGGAATGCTTTCATAACAACACATTACCATCTCTATAATGCCTAATGAATGCTCCAGTGCCTCACTGCCTTCAGAATGGACAATTCTACAATCTATGGAACAATTGTCCAATGATGAATGCAGGTTTCAATGCAGCAGCCTAGTGACCAGTAAGGACTTGGATGGTATCAAGAACAGCATATTGGTGAAATGATAACAATTTGGGCTTGTATTCCACCCCCCACACTCTCCACCTTTAATGTATATGCAGCAGCATTGTGGAACATGCTTTCAAAAATCAGATATCTAACACTAATAAATTATGCACCGATTACAGGTGACCTTTGGAGCTGCTAAAGGTACAGCCACAATCATGCATTAAAAAAAAAAAAATTCCTGCTTTTCACCATAATGTGTGAATGTATGAAATTAAATGAGGCTTGCAATATAATCAGTGTGGTTGGTTGCTTTAATATATTCCATTTCAATTTAAAATCACTGCAAGCCAAGAGTGACGAATCTAATTTGAGCAGTTGTCCACAAAAACAGTAAGAAGAGATCCAAGCAAGACCTATCAACAGCTGGTGAGGTGGCCTGCTTTCAAAAGCAATTAATCAGTTCTTACACAACCAGAAAAACCTTAAAATAGCCAAACCCAGTTAAAAAGCCTGTAGTATTAAAAAATAGTGGGAAGGAATTTTCCTAGCAAAAGCATCTCACACATGAACTTACTGCTTCAAACTGCAAAAGCTAGAAAATTCAACTAGAAAGGTCAAATCTCTAATCAAAAGGTACAGTTGGGTGGCGTGCTAACAGCATTAAGCCACTGTAATTTGACTTCATAGGTTTGACTGCTTTTTGTGAGGCATTTCAATTGTATTTCAGATTTAAATGGATTTTATGAGCTCTTGCACATATTAAATATGCATATTTGACTGCAATCAAGTAAGTCCAGAGATTAATAACTTAGTGTAAAGCCTGTCACACGCTCAGAACACACACTTTCAAAAGCAGAATGAGCTCCCATGCAGTCCATGTAATTAAAAATACACAGATTTCATTGTTTGCCTCTCAAAAATACTGTGAGTGATGTTGTCTTACCTGTCATGTTTGCCAGACCTTAACTTTGTGGATTTTGATCCTGAAGTCTGCACATTTTTGTCTGGCTGATAAATTTTTCTTCCATAAGCCACTGATTAATGACACTGAAACTAGCTTACAAATGGAACAGCACTGTGCTAGACTGCAGCCATTCAGTCAGGCACTAATTAGCATCTGCATGAGAGGAAATTTCTGCAAGCGTTTCAAATCAAGTGGAATTATCCAAGGCATATCTCAGACTGTAACAGGAGAGGACTGGTAGGGAAGCCTTTTCTGGAGAATGATGATCTGGTACATCAGCAGCACATCAGTGCTGCTGGAAGACTTGGAATTCAAGCAGAATTACCCAAGGTATACCTCAGACTGTAACAGGAGAGGACTGGCAGACAAGTCTAATCATAGAATTACAGAATCGTTGGGGTTGGAAGGGACCTCAAGGATCATCTAGTTCTAACCACTCTGCCATGGTCAAGGACACTTTCCACTAGATCGGGGTGCCCAGAGCCACATCCAGCCTGGCCTTAAAGATCTCCAGGGATGAGGCTTCCACCACCTCCCTGGGCAATCTGTGCCAGTGTCTCATGACCTTCATGGTGAAGAACTTCTTCCTAACATCCAGTCTGAAGCTCCCCTCCTGTAGCTTGGACCCATTCTCCCCAGTCCTATCACCACCTGACACCCTAAAAAGTCTCTCTCCAGCTTTCTTGTAGCACCCTTCAGCTGGAAGGCCACAATAAAGGTCTCCTCAAAGCCTTCTCTTCTCCAGACTGAGCAATCCCAACTCTCTCAGCCTGTCCTCACAGCAGAGCAGTTCCAGACTTCTGTCCTCACGGCCCTTCTCTGGACATGTTCCAGCACACCCAGATCTTTATTGTAATACTAGAAACTAGTACTAGTGTTCCAGAACTAGACACAGTACTCAGGTGATGTCTCTTGAGAGCATTGTAGAGGGGTAGAATCACCTCTCTCAACCTGCTGGCCACACTTTTCTGAATGTAATCCAGGATACAGTTGTCTGGAGAAGGATGATCTGCTACATCAGCAGCACATCAGAGCTGTTGGAAGACTTGGAATTTGAGTAGAATTATCTGAGACATATCTTGGACTGTAACAGGAGAGGACTAGTAGAGAAGTCTTTTCTGGAGAACGATGATCTGCACATCAGTGATGTTGGAAGACTTGGAATTCAACTGTCATTTACTTGCTTAAAGCCCTACCATTGCTAGTTTGAGGAAAGGACATTGCCCCAACATCATGCACAAGGACAACACAAAAGACATGAGACACCTGAAAGGAAATTGCTTTGTCAAAACCAGTCACTTAAACCAGGCAAGGTGACAACAGACTAAAGCTGTGCTACTGCACAGAAGATCAGCTATAAACAAAATAAAAATGCTGTTTGTGATGTAGTTTTGGGTGAAGCTTGTGGCCAGAATTAATTACTGCTCCTTGATTTGGCTTATGACAAAACAACAAAGCCCATGCCCTTGGTCAAAGAACAACCACTGTGTGAGGTGTTTCATCCAAAAAAGGCTTGAGATACTAACAAACAACTCTGTGTTTAATAAACACCTGCCAAAACTCACCCCTCACTTTTTTTGTTCAAGTATTTGGTTAAGAGCTAGCTTTATCCCAAGTCAAGATGTAGACTGTTAGCTACATATCAACATTGCAACAACACCGCTTTAAAATCTGAGCTTTTGTGACAGTCTGAAATGTCTGAGATCTAACTCACTGTCATTTTCAACATTACTCACCTTCACCTACTTCCCACACAATGTTTTACACATTAGGAGGCAAAACAGATCCCCAAAGCACTAGGGAAAAAAAAAAAGGCAAGATAAAAAGGAAGAAAAGGAAGTCTATCTCCTTTCTGTCTAGAAAGGGAACATGTTATACTCCAAACCCAAAAACATTTAATAAACCCCTGCCTGCCTTAAATTAAATGTTTACCCGACTGTGAGAAGCAAGACAAAAGTGGAATTCTCACAGAATTGCAGGAAAAAATTCCACAGAACCTGGCTGCTTAGATACACTTCTGGAATGGCTGCTCAACACCAGAGTCTTCAGATTACGTAGAGAGGAGTCTAACATCATCCTTTAGAACAACATCACCAAAATACTGCAGTACTTGCTTGCAGGGGATCCACGTCTATAGGTACACACAGGTACACCACATCTGCTGATGCACTTTCAAGCTACGTATCTTAGTGAGCAATGTGCTCTCATGGCCAGGAGGGGCAATGCCATCCTGGGCTGTATTAGAAGGGCTGTGGCTAGTAGGTCGAGAGAGGTTCTCCTGCCTCTCTACTCTGCCCTGGTGAGGCCACATCTGGAGTACTGTGTGCAGTTCTGGGCTTCCCAGTTCAAAAGGGATATAGAAATGCTTGAGAGAGTCCGGCACAGAGCCACAAAGATGATGGAGTGGAACATCTCTCTTACAGGAAAAGACTGAGGGAGCTGGGGTTCTTTAGCTTGGAGGAGACTGAGAGGTGACCTCATCAGTGTTTATAAATATGTGCAGGGTAAGTGCCAAGAGGATGGAGCGAGGCTTTGCTCGGTGATGCCTGATGACAGGACAAAGGGCAATGGGTGGAAGCTGAAGCATAGGAAGTTTCATTTAAACATGAGGAGGATTTTTTTTCCCGGTGAGGGGGACAGAACACTGGAACAGGCTGCCCAGGAGGGTTGTGGAGTCTCCCTCTCTGGAGATTCTCAAAACCTGCCTGGACACATTCCAGTGTGATCTGTTCTAGGTGCTCCTGCTCTGGTAGGGGGGGTTGGACTGGATGAGCTTTGGAGGTCCCTTCCAGGCCCTGACATTCTATGATTCTATGATTAAAACAAAGTAGAAGAAACTGCCAAGATATTGCTCTCCCTGGATACATTCATGTGCTTTACCAATACGGAACTGAAAAAAACCCAAACCGACAAACCAAACCCAAAACACCTGAAAATCCCTCAACCTTTTTTTCCCTGTTATCCTACAATCTTTAACCTTTCCCTTTTTACATGTCAGACTAATTGCTACTAAATAAACTTCCATGCATTACAGAGTCAAACTTCCTCAGAAAACCGCTACCTTCATGGTACCCACAGATGCTATGGCCACCTGAAGTTCATTACCACTTGTAAGTGGAACTGGGGACACTCAATTCCCTAGCACCCACTGCTTTACAGATGTTGGTTTACAAATTCTGGATGCTGACAGTGCAAGCAATATGCAGAATTGTCCCTGCACACTCTTTTAAAAGAGGGATATCTTTTCCTCTGCCATGTGACAGAGTGGCAGGAGTTGAAATACCTGACCACCACTGTCTCATGTTGGCATCCTGCACACCAATTGCAAGACAGTAATTTCAGTACAGTCATCTTCACAGCTTAACTGGGGGAGAAAAAGCAGCTGTGGCTGGCCAACTTGTGTTACCTGTTCCTAATTTAACAAGACTCCACTCAAGAGGAAAGAATTCAAGAAATAATTAGTTAACACTTCATAAAATGCACACAGGAAGCCACCAAGTAGTCCACTCCTGGTGAGGTTTATATCCTCCTGAGGAAAGCAGCCTGGGCAAACTTGCCCTTCACAAAGCAAATGTGACAAACCACTCCCTGCCAATCTGAACTCTGAACACCGGGAAAACACAGTAGAGGAGGTGAAGAACACCAGGGTCAGCTCTCAGACACACGATCCCTGCTCTAACCTAGCACATGAGCACATTAAGAAGTAAGTTATTCTGTTTTAAGCCATTGAACAATTTCAAAAGAAAAATTAGATTAAATATTTTATTTATTTCTAAACAACTCTTCCCCACACCCACACCCCCACCCCTTGCTTTTCTCCCTGTGTGCTCCTCCTGGATCTTCCTAATTCATCACAAGACACTACAGAAGTGGACAAAGCAGACATCTGCTGTTAGTCTGATACAGAGGTCTGCAAATTCTTTCTTTTCAAAGACCTCCACTCAGAGGATCTACAAGAATCTGTATCCTCTGTACTGGCCTTCAGTGGAACATAACAGCAGTCGTTTTGACATAGTGAGAGATCAGAAGCTCAGCTGTCACTAACACATCAAGGACATAACAATATACTCTGTGTCCCACTGACACAGCCAGCCACACTGGTGGGGTGTCACAGAATCACAAGATCACAGGATGCCAGGGGTTGGAAGTGACCTCTGGAGATCTTCAAGTCCAACTCCCATGCCAGAGCAGGACCACATAATCTAGTGCAGGTCACACAGGAATGCATCCAGGTGGGTCTGGAAAGTCTCCACAGGAGACTGCACAACCTCTCTTGGCAGTCTGTTCCAGTGCTCTGTCACCCTTATAGCAAAGAAGTTCTTCCTCATGTTAAGCTGGAACTTCCTGTGCTGCAGTTACCATCCACTGCTCCTTGTCCTTGTCTCTTGTGCTCCAGGGCACAACTGAGCAGAGGCTGTCCCTGTCCCTTGCTTCTAGACCCCCAGCCCTCAGATATTTATAGACATTTATCAGATCACTTCTCAGTCTTCTTCAGACTAACCAGCCCCAGGGCTCTCAGCCTTTCCTCATCAGGCAGTGCTCCAGTCCCTCCATCTTCCTTACAGTGTCAATGCCTTTGTTTTCTTTCCCTCCTAGGGAACAAATAGAGGAGGCCCAGGGGACACCTTACTGCTCTCTACAACTACCTGAAAGAAGGTTGTAGCCAGGTGGGTGTTGGTCTCTTCTGCCAGGCACTCAGTGACAGAAAAAGAGGACACAGTCTCAAACTGTGCCAGGACAGGTTTAGGCTGGGTATCAGGAAGAAGTTCTTCATGGAAAGAGTGACTGGCATTGGAATGGGCTGCCTGGGGAGGTGGTGGAGTCACCATCCCTGGAGGGGTTTAAGAGGAGGCTGGGTGAGGCACTTAGTGCCATGGTTTAGGTAATTAGAAGGCTTAAGTAGTAGGTTGGACTGGATGATCTCAGAAGTCTTTTCCAACCTGCTTAATTCTGTGATGTCTGTTGATCATCTTCAGGGTGCAAAGAGCCAGCAGTTTTGAACAGGGAACACAGGAGATCTGCATTCAGCAGAACACTGGATGTGAAATAGGGAAGCAGGTTACTTGGGTACCACAACATTAAGCACTTTCTGACAAAGACTGCATTAGCAGATGACAGGAGATTGAACACATAGCAAACAAAATGCTTTGCAGATTTTCCTGCCCTTGATGTTGCAGCTGATCTGGAAGAGAATGTGCAAAGTCCCTCATGCAAAGATAGCCTTTGATCTTAGTGTACTAACTTCATACACTCAGAATCCATGTGTGCCTTTTGTCTTCCACTTTCCTTAAAGAGGGTCTAGAAGTAAAACAATGAATTATCTGAGGCTGCTCTCTTATAAGGAACTATACTTTAAATGGCCTTCTTAAATCAACTTGGTGTATGCCTTCTTTTTTCCCTTTTTCATGCTTGACATTCAAGCAGAAAGAAGAAAGATTATGTGCTATGATCTGTAGAATATTAAACTCCTCCTTGGGATAACTTTGTCTGGAGTTATCAAACCCCCTGTATTTACTGCACACACACACAAAAGCAGAGGTTGATGGAGTTGGCTTTTAACTGCTACAAATCTTTGGTGGGTAAAGAATAGCTATTGATAGACAATAGTTATTCACCTCGAAGATTGCAAATTAATTTCCAAACGACCCCATACAAGCAGATTTGTCCCTCTGAAAGGTAGTAGGGGTTTAGAAAAATTACACTCCCAGTTTCTCTACAAATAACCACAGGACAGCAGCCTGTTCGTGTCACAGATGCCACAGCTCTGCTCTCAGCATGAATTTCAACAGGCTGGTTTGCAGACCTCACAAGAGCCTTTCTGCAGGAGAGGTGGGAGTTATGGCATCCTGCCTCTTCGTGGCTAACATTTCTACTAGATGCCTTTCCCTCAGTTTTCACAGTCAACTATATATACTTTTTAGAAAGAGGTTATTCTGGGATGCAGAAGTGGTTTATTTCATGTTCTTCTCACCGTGCTTTAGTCAACAGAGGTTGTAAATGTAGAAGGATAAAGGAAACTACTTTGATTTAATTTTTTTTCTTCTGAGGCAACTGGAGTGCTGTGTGTAGTAATATTCCACATTTGGCATCTAACCTGGCAAATTCATAGAGTAAGTTCTTGGTATAGCATCTCCAGGAATACCATTTTCTAGATCTGAATTAGCCACCCTGGGTCTCTTTTATAACTAATGAAGCAAAGGGAAGTCTCAACACCAGAAAATCTTGGCAAAGCTTATTATCATCTGGACTTCTGCAAGGCCTTTGACAAGGTCTCCCACAACATCCTGTTTGGCTGCTTGGAGAGATACAGATTTAATGGGTGGATTGTTCAGTGGATAAGGAATTGGCTGGATGGTTGCATCCAGAGGGTGGTGCTCAATGGCTTGAAGTCCAGATGGAGAGCAGTGACAAGTGGTGCCCCTCAGGGATCTGTATTGGGACCTGTGCTGTTTAATACTTTTATCAGTGATACAGACAGTGGATCGAGTGCACCATCAGCAAGCGTGCAGATGACGTCAAGCTGAGTGGTGTTGTTGATATACCAGAGGGACTGGATGTCCTCCAGAGGGATCTGGACAAGCTGGAGAGGTAGGTCCTGGTGAATCTCATGAAGTTCAATGAGAGCAAGTACTTACTGTGTACAGTTCTGGAGGCCCAAACACAAGAGGGACATGGAACTGTTGGAATGAGTCCAGAGGAGACCATGAAGTTGATCGGAGAGCTGCAGCAGCTCTGCTATGAAGACAGGCTACAAAAGTTGGGGCTCTGCAGACTGAAGAAGAGAAGGTTTCCAGGAGAACTTGGTGTAGCCTTCCAGTATCTGAAGGGGGCTATAGAAAGGCTAGGGAGAGACTACTTACAAGGTCTTGAAATGACAGGATGAGGAGTAATGGGTTTAAACTGGCAGAGGGGAGATTTAAATGATATGTTAGGAAGAAATTCTTTCCAGTGAGGGTGGTGAGACACTGGAACAGGTTGCCCAGGGAGGTTGTGGCTGCTCCCTCCCTGGAGGTGTTCAAGGCCAGGCTGGATGAGGCCTTGAGTGACCTGTTCTAGTGGGATGTGTCCTTGCCTATGGTGGGGAGTTGGAACTGGATGATCTTTGAGGTCCTTTCCAACCTAAACCATTCCATGATTCTATGATTCTAAGTGCAAGGTTCTGCACCTGGGCTAGATCAATCCTCACTATTAACACAGACTGGAGGATGAAGTGATAGAAAGCAGCCCTGCAGAATAGGACTTGAGGGTTGCTGGTGGATAAGAAGCTGGACATGAGCAGACAGTGTGAGCTTGCAGTCCAGAAAGCCAATGACAGCCTGGATTGCATCAAAAGATGCCAGGATATCCAGAGAGCTGATTCTGCCACTTTACTCTGCTATGAAGACAGGTTGAGGGAGCTGGAGCTGTTCAGCCTGGAGAAGAGGAGGCTATGGAGAGACCTAATAGCGGCCTTCCAGTACCTGAAGGCGGCCTACAAGAGGGTTGCAGAGGGACTGTTTAAATAGGCCTGCAGTAATAGGACAAGGGACAATGGTTTCAAACTAGAGGAGATTTAGATTGGATGTTAGGAACAAGTTCTTTACCATGAGGGCAGTGGAACCTGTTTGCCTAGAGAGGTGGTTGGATCCCCATCCCTGGAGATATTCAAGGTGAGGCTCAGCAGGGCTTTGGGAAGCCTGATCTAGTTCAAGATGTCCCTGCTGACTGCAGAGGGGGTTGGACTGGATGACCTTTCAAGGCCCCTTCTGACCCAGACCATTCTATGATTCTCTGATCAGTCAGGAGAGAGGGGAGATGTATGCAGTCCCTTGGTCACTTCAGTGAACTGTGATCCTTTGACTTTTTGAGATATTTAATATTTGAGGACTATTGAACTCTTATCTCTACCAGGAACTCACTGTTGCACATGTAACTTCAATGACAAATTTTGCCTCAATATCACCATATACTGGTGGATCACCTATGTCTGAGGAGAAAATCCTGACTATGGAAACACAGATCATCTTCTGTTCAGCCCTCTCTTCACTTTGCATCTATCACAGCAAAGTGTCAGATGGATTTCCTCTAAAGGAAAGAAAACATTTATGTGTACCCCCATTTACCCCTTAGCTTGCTGCTGTTGTCCTGCCATAGCTTACATCCCAACCTATTGCTCACTCTCCATTTTAAATGCAGTATGCAGCTGAAAAGAGAAGAGTGGTTACTTATTTTATTAAAGGCCTGACCCTGGTATGGTTTATATTATCTTCATAATTGGGATATAGTGCACTGGAGAGCTTTGCTTCACAATGAAAATTTTGTGTTTGACCTGCAGGCACTCCTTGGGCCTCTCCCAGTCAGACCCAGGTAGTGACGCAAAGAACCCACATTGCTGGAAGGTCTTAAATGCAAAGATTTCTGTGTAAATTCAACATTATCTATATTTCTGAGTGCTATTTGCAGTTCTGACTTAGCAAAAGAACTCATTTTTTTACACCAAATTGTACATCCCAATTTGAATTATGCTAAGGACATGGTTTATCATAATAATGGCCTTCAAACATGTACTATTCAACAGAAATACTGGCCCGCTCTAGACATTTCAAAAACATCAGCCTGCAACTGCTGAAGAAGCTTCTCAAGAAGGATGTTCTCCATCTGTAAAACTGCTGATTCCTGCAAAGCCACACTTCCTTCCACATAATTTATTATGTTTAGAGGACATTAAAAAAACCCAAACCTTCTTTACCACATAACTTTCCCACTAGAGGTTTTTCCCCTTACCTACTTCACATATCCAGAACATGATACCAAATGACCTGTTTTCAAATCAACCCAACTCTATCATTCTTTCAGAGATGACTAATGCCAATGTAAGGCTCTGCCTACAATCAGAGTCACGCAATGATCAGAGGGCTGAAGCACCTCTCCTGACTGAAAGAACTGGGGTTGTTGAGCCTGGAGAAGAGAAGGTTCCAGAGAGACCTTATAACCATGTAACACTTGCATCCTGTCCCCACGGGGGAGGGTCTCCAACCCTCTGACCACCTTTGTGGTTCTCCTTTGCACTTGCTCCAGCAGTTCTCTGTCCCTCATTCTGGGCACCAGAACTGCACGCGGTACTCCAGGTGGGGTCTCACAAGAGCAGAGTAGAGGGGGAGAATCACCTCCCTTGTCCTGCTGGTCACACTTCTTATTTGTTTCCAGCCAAGAAGCTACACTTATGATTTCCTAAATTAAGTAGAAATTAAAATAAATTAATTATACGTCAAGTTATCATGAAATGGCACTGGAAGAGGCTGCCCACGGAGGTTGTGGAGTCTCCTTCTCTGGAGACTTTCAAAACCTGCCTGGACCATGCTATCCTAGGGGATCCTGCCTTGGCAGGGAGGTTGGACTGAAGGTCTCTTCCACCCTCTAAGGTTCTGTGATAACCAACTTAAAATCCATGGATTCTTGTATAATACAAAATATAAAGTACGAAATAACAGTTTTCTAGGTCAAGGTCTTGAATACTGTAGTTTACCATTACTACTAAGAGCTAATGTTCTTAGTAAGTAGGTTAACTGTGTTTTGGTCACTCACCACTAACTAGTTTTCATTAAGGACTTTTTAACTACAGGCTCAGTTCTAAAAAAAAAACAAACAAAAAAACAACAAACCCAAACAAACAAAAAAACAAACCCAAAACAAACAAACAAGCAACCCAGAAGAAATCTATATAATTTATGAACAGTATGAAAATAATACCTGTTAAGATTTAATACTCCTTTGCCCTCCCTCAAAATTATGCAACCCAGTTTCTAAGAAAATATTAACCTGATAAATCTGCTGTTAGGCTCTGCTGGCTGTTTATGTAACACATATCCTTACACTAGAAGTATAAAACAATGCCATTAAGCAGCTAAATATTTTAATTCCAAGCCTGTAAAATTCTATTAATGTCAAATATTATTTGTTTTTCTCATCTAAATAAACTAGCTGAGGCTGTCACTCGCTTCTCTTCCTTCAATTTTTTTTTTGTTTTTGTCTTACTGCACTCATCTCTCACAAAGTGAAAAATGTCTATTTAAAGATAAGTGGAAATACCACAGTGCGTAACATTTTCATGTCAAAATAATTACATTATTATATTCTGAGTTAAATAACATAAGATAGGAAAACATTTTGATATGCATTTGACAGTTGTAATCCTGGCAGGATCAAATCAACTTCTTCAAAACTCATTTCTGCTAGGCGAAAACAAACAAGGAACTTCCTAACCCAATCAGCCAAAGCTTTCACCTGCCTACGTCCCTTGGGAGAAGAGGGACAAGGCTCAGACAGAAATGTCCTGCTGTATTTCGCTTTGAGGCTGAGACATGTTTTGGCCTGTCATAGAAGACTCATTTGTTCTCAAAAAGATCAGCATGGAATCATACTATCCTGAGACATGAAATTGGGTCATCACAGAATGTTAGGGGTCAGAAGTGACTTCCAAAGATCATTCAGTCCAACCCCTCTTGCCAGAGCAGGAGCACCTAGAGCAGATCACACAGGAATGTGTCCAGGCAGGTTTTGAATATTTCCAGAGAGGGAGACTCCACAACCGCCCCGGGCAGCCTGTTCCAGTGTTCTGTCACCCTCACAATGAAAAAATTCCTCCTCGTGTTTCCATAGAACTTCTTATGTCTCAACTTTCAATCATTGCCCCTTGTCCTGGCATTGTTATGATGAGATGACCTTTGAGATAACTGGGGGAAAAAAAAAGGTAGCTTTCTCTCTTTGCATTGTGTAGAGCCACACTTTGTCATGGAACAAGAGTGGCTTTGCTGAGAGACGGACTTGAAAACTGTGGCAAGGATTGCAAGGTAAAGTGGTAGCAGTCGCACCTGCTCACCTCAAATACATATTCCAAAGAGTTTCTCACGCACTCTTTATTTTCATGCCAGAAATCCCTATGGCTTTGAGTGCTGAATCCCTCTCTCCCCCTCCAGTAACAGATCAGTCTGGATTGGCTTACACTGCTACATTTTTGTGATGGAGGGATGACAAAAAGTGTAATCATTTAGGAAGAGAAGCACTTTTTTCATTCAGTAAACCAAATTTAAGCTGGATTTAGACACTCCCCTGTCTTGTGCTGCATTTTTATACACAGATCATGCAGACTTTTTCTGTTCCCTATGGAATAAAACAAACATTATCCATTATGCTAATCTCTATGTGGTCTCCTAGGCCTTAGTGAAGAGAAGAATTTATCTCCATCTGTTTCTTAAAGAGCATAACTATATTTTCATCGTTTCTTTGATATAAAACCTTTGTTTGTTAAGGATACAGAAAGATAATTCCCAAAGAAATGTCTCCCACACAGTTATTATATTTCGGTAAGTATAATAATTAAAATAATTTTATTTGTAGCATTAATTTAAATCTTGGGAGATCACACAGGGATCCTGTTTCCCGCAAATGGTGACTCTGTGTTTCTTTTAAGGGTCAATAACTCAAACTGGTTTGGAGACAAATTTGCTTCAGGACTTGTATGCTTAGCAGATGTGAGTTAAGTAATTCCACTTGACATCAAGACAGACTCACATCACCTGCACACCCAGGCCAAGTCTGTGAGCACAAAATAGCTTTTGGCAATTGCCCAGTGAAAGTTGCACTATGTAATAAGCACAGGAAAATTACTCAGTGATACATATGCAACACAGGATAAAGTCTCAAGGTTTTCCACAGAAATGTCAACATTCCAGCAACTTCTCATCGTGTTTCTATTTCACCATCTCCCTTCTGACACAGGGGAGGTCTTTTCCAACCTGACTAATTTTGTGATTCTGTGATTAAAATGTTCCTCTTTTTTTTTTTTTATTAGTAGGACAAATTGACATGGGTTTGGCCAATTGAATCTGCTGCTGATACTCAATTACCATGCTGACATCAGGCCAGCTGTAAAATGAAAGCACCAGCTGGAGCAAAGCATCCTGTGGCTTGTAGCTCAGACTGTAACATGGGAGGCTTCCTGTTCTGGTTGCTGCTTCTGGTTTCTAGTTTTGGGGTGCTGGGCTTTTACACTGGACTGGCTGTAGGCTAGAGGATTGAGAGGACTGTTTTACGGCTGGCGTTTGCTGCTGCTTCTGCTGTGCTTTTCTGTGACAGAGGCTGAGGTGACTGTAGATTGTGTTATCTCATTGAGCTCCTTATCTCAACCCAGGGCTTTTGTGTTACTTTCCTCTCCAATCTGTGTGTGTGGGGCTTGCTTATGAGAGCAGGTTGTGTTAAACCAGGACAACGCACTTTTTTACATGTGCCTTTCACAGGAATTCTGTTTATTTTTCACTTAAAGTCTTTTCCCCTTGCTGATTTTGCTTTAACATTGTGGCAGAACAAATGCATGCTTGCTGTCACAATGAGCATGAGGGAGAGCTTTGTATTTCTAATATAATTTTGATGCATCACA
>VWYK01039582.1:46399-64486 GCA_013399775.1 Semnornis frantzii | reverse complement strand
GTAATATATTTTTGTTCAGAAAGTGTACCATTAAAACTTTCTTGTCATTAGTCACTTTCACGGTGATAAGGAGAGTTGGAAGTTTCTCTTCTATACCTGATGTATCTTCTCTAATATATACAAATGTCTCTTGGTAAATGGTTTTTAATATGCCTTTGAACTTCAGGACATTGGTTGGCTTGAACCACCTCATCCAGTTTAGTTTTGTAATTTCTTAGTAATGTCTTCTCTTGTGTTACCATAATAACAGAGTAAACAAAGGAGTTACATTTTTTCCAGATCGTTTTCCTATTCTCCTACTACCCATCTTTATTCAGAAACTCTAAATGGTTCCAACTCCTTTCTACTGTGTATACCTGTTTAAAAAAAAAAAGAAAAAAAAAAGTCAGATTCATTTTTTTTTAAAGACACTGTATAGTTCTGCAGTGTTACAGGCTACCCACATTCCCCAAATAAGGCAGCTAGGTACTGGCGTTGCAGTGCATTACACTAAGTAAAACTTCTCTATGCTAGACTACACATTTGCCTTAGAATCGAAGCTGCAATCTGCAGTTCTACTGCAAATCTATAGTACCTACATTGCAATTACTAAAGCCACTTGGTGGCCAGGGTAACTTGTTTTCATGCGTAACATACTACTTATCCACTTTAAGATAGTGGCACACTTTTGGATTAGTATGGGTTTTTTTATTTTCTGAAAATTTGTTTTTTTTTTTCAATTGCAGAAATATGAAGGGCTAACGAGTAATGTAAGTGAAGAAGCGTGCTCTTGCCTGCAGTGTGGTGAAGGAGAAACTGGGAATGTGGCAAGACATCCTGTGTATGATGTTGAGCACCAAGCAGAAGCACAGAGGCGGGTAAGGAGACAGCCACCCTTGCAGGAAACTGGAACAAACAAAGGTATTTGGTTCGTTTTTTATCGGTCCAATTCTATATCATCAAATTAAGCTTATTAGTAGCAGTCTTTAATAGCTAATGTCCTATTGATGACTGCAACTTAAAGTTAGTTAATTCATAAATATTTGGGTTCTAGAGGAAGATGCAGTTTTTCTGACTGAGGTGGTTTAATATTTCACTAGGTTGTACTATGTTCAAGTCACAAACTGGGCAACAAATGGTACTAGGCTCCAGCTTTACTGATTCAATACTAAGTTTCGGGGCTTGGCTTTTATTAAATGCCAGTAGCTTTCTTCTGCTTAAAGCCATTCTTCAGGACAGTAGCTGCTGAGAGGTTGTGGACTTGAACATTTTGGAGGCTGTGAACATTGATACTAATACTTCTGGTGTTTAACAGCTCATAAGCCAGTGCTGATCATGATGAACAGGGTATGATCTAAACTGTGTTGTAAATGAGTACTACCAAGTCAGCTTTTTCAGACAAAGAATTCTGCATAAAAGATACCATACTTGTAAAGATATTATATATGTAAAAGATTTATACTTCACCTGGCATGGTAGTTTTTTAGTGATTCTTTTGATCAGTACTGTAGTTGAAAAAACATGACTCCTTTGGCAGCATTTCTCTCTTTTTCCCTTCTTTCCTCCTGCCCTGAGTATATGCTTTAGCTTTGTAGCTCTTTCCAGAGCTGTCACATGTACTATGGCAAAGCTGGAGACAGCATAGCTGAGGAAAAACTTCATGGGAGGCACAGTAATCTCTTTGGGGCTTTCTGTTTAGTTTTTATGCAACTGAAAAACATAAAGCAAGAAAACACAAGGGAGCCTTTGGCTTTATGCCTATAGTGTGGTTTGAATTCCTTCAACACCAAAACAACAAACCATCTATTAAAACAATACAAGCAATGCAGTTCTGTCTCTAGAGCTCCCTGTCCTGGCTATAGAGAGCAGCCCTGTCTCTTCTGGAAGTAGCCCAGTCTTTGTGAGTTTCCTGACTTAACTAGACTCAGCTGCATGTGAGGCTTCTCAGCTGGGAGAGTTTCCTACAGCTGACTCCAAAAGAGCCTACTTGGCTGTTGTGAGGTTGTTTTTTTGTTTTGTGGGTATTTGGGGCTTTTTATTTGGTTGCCGTTGGAGGTTGTTTGTTTGGTTGTTTTTTAATGAAAAAAATTCAACCTACAAGTCTCATATTGCTGATTTGAAGACCCAAATCTTCACTGAAGGAAGTGGATTGAGACTGTGAGGGTTCAATGACTTGGATGCAGCAGCATCTGTCATAACAGGGTTCCAGCATCTTGTGATTGTTTTAATTAGACTAATGTGTTGTATGCTTTCCAGCAACAGAAAGACTTAAGTGGAATGCTGGAAATAGTAAGGTTGGACTTGATTATTTTTTTTGTCCCATGGTTGATTGTATAACTTTTAGCTCTTACTGGTGCAGACTAAAAATTTACAGAAAACAACCTTGGGTCTCAGGACTGTTTTTCCTATGAATACTATTGCCAAGAGTTTGGAAAAAAGAGAGTAGGTGTTCCAGAACTTTAAACAAATATCTACAGCTTCCTAGGAGGGAACGTGAAGTTAAGTGAGATCAAATCCCAGGTTAGGATTGTTTGTCACCTAAAGACAGTCTTGGCTCTGCCTTGCTGGCTGCATAAGGCTCTTTGTTGCATTACTTTCTTTTATTCTGTCACAAGATTTAGTTTGCAGTGGGTAGAATGGAATGTGTGTGCATACCTTGAAACAAACAAACAAATGTTTCTTGGTAGTTCTTTGCACCAGTAGTAGTAAGCAATTGACCAGATTTCTTGTACCTTCCTTCAGTTAATAACAACTTGAAGCTGCAGTTTGGTTTACCCTCCTACTTCTATTTGTAAACCTTAAAGTAGGTCTTAAGTAGGCCTTTTTAAGTCAAGAACTTCTTTATTCATTGTGCTACTTTGAAATAAGAAATACAAGATGTGTGTGAAAAAATGGCTCTAGATCTTTCTTATGTGACATCTGTCACTATCAGTGATGGATATGAAATACCTACTCTGGGTTTGGAAGTCTCAGTAAGAAAGGCTTCTTTCTGTCTGTAGTAAGGAAACGGTGCTTTTCTTGAAGCGATTTCTGATGGAAAAATGATACAAAGTAACTTGCTTAAGATTGCTTCTCATTCAATAGTGATGTTATCCAGTACTCTTTCTTAGTATGCACACCTTTGGTTGTGAGACAGTGTTGTTTTGTTGTGATTGCCTTCTCTTTGTTGTCCAATATCTTATTTTTGGTGTTTTCAATATCTGTTTCACTTTCTGTGTGCAGACTGATAGTGCCGTCTGGTAAAACCTCCCTTAGACTTGAAATTGCAATATTATCTGACTTGACACATGCATTTATTATAGATGCTCATGCATTGCGTACATCTGTCATCCTTCCAGGATAACAGTTTCCATCCTTTATTATTTCATTTAACTTGGTATAAGTCTGTGTCCACAGTGAAATCTGGGCTAAAAAAGATGAAAAATCTTGGGCATATCACACCCCTTTGCTGTACCCGTAACTAGTGCTGTGGCTTTGTCTCCCACTATGGGCCTTGCATGTAGGCTTCCTTTTGTAGAATTCTTTGTGTCTAGATTTAGTTCTGAGAAGATTTGGAGGAATGCCTGAGTTTGCTTCATTCCTGTGCTCAAGAACTTTTTCTTTCCTACTTGAGCATGATAGGCCATATGGAGCGCAGTTCCCCTTCAGTTGGTGGCTGAGGAATTCTGTCCTCTTATTCAGCTGTATTCAAGTCAGTAAAGGCCTTTGTTTTAAGGAGTAGAACAAAGAGAATGATGTCTTCTCTGAAGGAAAACATGTTGCCAGTTTGAAGAGGATCATTCTTCGTGCAGTATGTTAATCGCTTGAAGCTGCACACAATAGTGTTCAGGGCTTTTTTTTTTGTTGTTCATTTTTTGGTTTAGGCTCTCCTTAAAGTATGGCAGGAATTGGACTTGTCTCAGGAGCGATCTCAGACTGCATCAGAGGGTCAGTAGAACTGTTTGAGCTTGTCTCAGGGAAAGGTCACTGGCCACTCATTGTAAGGAGGTTTGGCAAACGGCCCCCTTGAAGAGAGCAGGTATGAGGTAGAAGGCTGTACCAAGTGACTAAATAGTCTTAACTTGCCAAAGATTGTGGCTTTTTCTGTTGTGTGGATTTTCAGCTTTGAAATGAAGTCTCAGTTGCCTGCTGTAATAAATCTTGTGCTTACAAAGATACAGCATCTTATTTATAAGGGAAGGGCTTTTGTCAGCTTGCTGCAGTGATGGGTTCTGCACCTTGACCACAACAACCCTATGCAGTGTTTCAGGCTGGGGATAGAGTGGCTGGAGAGCAACCAAGCAGAGAGAGCCAAGCTTGGGGTTACTGGTCAACAGCTGACTAAACGTGAGCCAACAGTGGCCAAGAGGGCCAACAGCGTCCTGGCCTGTATCTGAACTAGTATGGCCAGCAGGACCAAGGAAGTCATTCTGCCCCTGTGCTCTGCACTGGTTAGGCCACACCTTGAGTACTGTGTCCAGTTCTGGGCCCCTTGATTTCAGAAAGATGTTGTCCAGAGAAGGACAATGAGGCTGGTGAGGGGGCGGGAGCACACCTCTGTGAGGAGAGGCTGATAGAGCTGGGACTGTTCAGTCTGGAGAAGAGGAGGCTCAGGGGAGACCTCATTGTTGTCTACAACTGCCTGAAAGGAGGTTGTAGCCAGGTGGGGGTTGGTCTCTTCTCCCAGGCAGTCAGTGACAGAACACGAGAGGAGACAGCCTCAAGTGGCACCAGGGTGGGTTTAGGCTGTGTGTTAGGAAGAAGTTCTTTGCGTAAAGAGTGATTGGGCATTGGAATGGGCTGCCTGGGGAGGTGGTGGAGTCACCATCCCTGGAGGTGTCTCAAGGAGACTGGATTGAGGCACTTAGTGCCATGGTTTAGTGAATTAGAAGGTGTTAGCTGATAGGTTAGACTCGATCTCAAAGTCTTTTCCAACCTGGTTAAGTCTGTGTTCTGAGCATGAACAAGGCTAGGTGGGTAAGTTGCACAGACTTATGTGATATTGTGTCTGTGTTCCTTCATCAACAACCATGTAGTATGTAAACTTTCTTTGGGACTGGAGGAAATATTGAAGGATAATAGGAGGTCTGTTAATGAAAAGAGCCTTCTGTTGTTTACCAAGGTCATCCTGGATGTGGGTCAAATCAAACCAACAACTTAATCCGTCTATTTTCCCAACTCAGAAGTGAGGGAAAAGTAACAGAGAAAAGTTCGGGATTGAGACAGAAAAAAGTGAGATAAGAATAGATTTACTAAGCAAAATCAGATAAACATAGTACAAAGTGCACATTACCCTAGCTAATAATCTAATCTAATAATACAGCACATGATTACCTTAGCTTAACCTATTTGCTGAACAAGAGCAGTGTAATACAGGAAAAATCAGCATAAACCAGAAAGCCAAAACCAATGAGCTACCCCACACCCACATGTCTCATTGCCATTCTTGCGGAAAAGAACCAACACCTAAGAACCTAGAACCCTGAAGTAGCAACTGGAACAGGAAGCCTCCCATATTGCAATCTGAACTTCAAGCTCCATAATACTTTGCTCCAGTTAGCACTTTCATTTTTGAAGCTGGCATGACTGCAGCATGGTATGAAGATTGAACTTAATCAATGACAGTTTAAAATAAGGATCTCTAAGGCCCATGAATTGATTACAAATGAAGATCTCTAAAAACCATGCCTTGCTTCTTTCTGCATTTGAGGATGACTGCTTGCTTTTTTGCTTTTTCTGCACATCATTCTAGAGAAGAAATAAAGCTTTCTTTGCTATGGTTCATGTAAAAACTTCTGTGGCTGGGTGCAGTTGCATGTATCTCCAGTATTCAATGTAGGTGTTCAATTTGTGTTAGTTTTCTTTCCTAAACTAGGAAAGGTAGTAATCAACTGCAGATTTTTGTGGGTCTATCCAAGTTTATCCATCGGTTCTTCAAGTTAGGGCAAATACCTGTGTACCCTTTTAAAAAATAATGATTTGATTAAATTAGCTAACAAATACATTTCAAGGTTCTCTAACTTCCAAAAGGTGACTCAGAGGTGACCCGTCTGTGTGCTGTGATAAGCAGTCTTCAGTAGTAGCTTGAAGCCCTACATTTTGGGGTTTTTCAACTCCACTGTCTTCTTGTTCTCTGTGATGACTCATTGTAATATTTACAACATTTCTTAGTAGCGCTGAGCAGAGTTCAGCATGAAAGGCTATCCTTCCTTTGTAATAGTGACTTTTGATTATTGAAAAAACAAAATGACCACCTGTCCCAGGTTGGGAACTATAAGGTTTAAAAAAATCCTCTAGGGACTAGAAGATTGTTATTCGATCCCATAATTCTACTATCTCTTCATAAACTCACGTTGAGGCCAGCTTGTTCTCCTTTCCTCCCCCTCCAACCTTGTGTCTGGCTGGACTGCTTTATCGGGACAAACATGTAAGCAGCAGGCCTGGTTTGGGGCCTCCAGAGGCTGTGTTTAGGCCTCTTGGATGGCAGAGGCAACGAGGCGGGGGGAGGATTGGAGCACTGAGGAGTATAGATTTAGTTTTGGGTTGGGGGAAAATTCAAGGGCGTTCACTTATGGATTCTGTATCTGCCTTGTAATTTCTATCTGTAACACTCTCTCTCCAAATAGAATTCTGTCTTTCTCCAATTCATTTGAGAGCTTCACTCTGTCGGCTCTTTAAACCCACGACACCACCAAAACACAAAACCTAACAAAATCATTCAGCAACAACCAAGTTTTGTCTTTTATCTTCCCACTCTAAAGAAGGCAGACCTGCTAACTGAGAAATTAATAATTTTTTTTCTAATGTCAGAGGGTGTCAAAACAACTTCTTTTACATATACACTTGGTATCTCTGAAGTTTCACCTACAGCATAGTGTTAGCAGTGACATATGAAGGCTTTAGGGTTATTTGATTACTGTATGAGATTTTTATATTCAAGTTCCCTTGAAGTGTATTGTGATTGATTCCTATGTGCTTGTTACTGCAACAACTGTATATTTGCTGATGATACTTTGCCACATTGAACTCTTAGAGATGGCAATTCATGCAATAACTTCAGTTCAACTTGAATTGAGAGAAGTGTAGTAAATTATGGTTCATCATTGGGGCTTTTTTCCAACAGAAAATGGGAAGGTACAAGAAGCTTTAATTACAGAAAATTCTGAGGTGAAGACTAAACTGAAGGACCCGGGAACACCACCAAGGTATTTAAAAGATCTAAGCAAGCTCAGTTTTGTAAGATATAAGCTACTTTTCTTTTGCAGTGTGACTTATGTGCATTTCAGGTCACTGTCAAAGGGAGGTGTCTCAAAACCTTGTATGTCCTGTGATGCTGTGAAAGGCCTGGAAGAAATGCGTGCTCAGTACATTAAAGCTGTGAACAAGATTAAGTGTAAGTAATGACTTTTTTTCTGGAAAGTTAAGAGTAAAATAATTTACTTTGTCACCTCCTCCTCCAGCCAACTTGCACAGGAATCTTAACAACCAAAGCACATGGGAAGTAAATTTTTCCTTCTTACTAGGGTGAATGTCAGAAATGGTGTTGTCATCATAATCTTAGACAACATTAATTGTGATGAGTGAAGCCTTGTTTTGCTGTCTGCTTTGTTGCACTGTATTATGTCTTTTGAAGTGGCAAAGTGTACTTTGAGAACTGATCTTTCATCCACAGCAAACAATGCATCTACCCCAGGTCTTCTCCTAAGAGAGAATCTGTTCTTTTGTGGTGTATCCTGCCATCTGGCTTAATCTGCAACCTTCTGGCTGAGGAACAAGGCTTAAGTGTAGTGCCAGGTTTGATTTGAGTGCAGCAGGCTCACAAATGCCAGCTGCATTGCCACTGAAGAATTTCTATACCAGCGTTTTACCGTCCAACTTTCCTCCCAAATCTTTGTGCCTAGTGTTTTCTGTTGCTGCTGAAGATGCAGAGACAGACAGCTGAATCCCTGTCTGGTCTTGCATATTGACTTGCTCTGGTTTTCAGTGTCCTTTATCCAGTAGGTAACACTTGGCAGAAACATTTGGGCAGAATGTTGGCAGGTAAACCCAGGATCTCACTGACTTGCTCCAGGGTCGCTAGAGTATCCCAGTTTGTTTTTGTTTGTTTGGTTTTTTTCCTCCCCTAGGGGAAAACTGGTACTAACGAAGTGTGTTTGTAGGTGATATGCTCTGTTATATCCGTGAAAGTAAGGAGCGGGCTGCCGAAATGATTAAAACAGAGGTTTTAAGAGAGCGCCAAGAAACGGCACGGAAAATGCGCAAATACTACTTGACATGTCTTCAACAACTGCTTACTGACAATGGGAAGCAAGAAGGGTAAGTTCAAGTATGTTTGGAAATCACTGTTGGGTTTGAAAACGATTGTGTAGGCACTATTCTGATGTTTGTTCACCTCGGAGCAAATGGTGTCTGACCTGAAGTCTTGCCAGTCCACACAGATTAACACGAGGTCACTGCCAAGCAACCTGGCATACTGTCTTTGCAGTGTTCTCTGGAGTTTTATATTGCCCGGCAAGTTTATTACCATGGTAATTTTATAAGTGTTTTGCTTCTTCAGAAGAAAGAGTTCTAGAGTAAAGGCTTGACCTTAGCCCATGTCTAGGCAGGAATAGCTGTTTCATTTATCAAGTGCCACTGGAAACAGCGACGGAATGAGTCGTAATTCCCCAAACTTTCCGATGGAAGCAATGCGAGCCTTGGGGAATGTGTACAAGTTACCTGAAGAATTTTAATATCACCCTGAAGTAAAATACGGAGTTGAAGAGGAATTGCCCCTGAACTTTGGCAGGGTGGTGTTGGGATTTTTTTCCTGTTGGCTTGTTTATTTGTTTGGCATGTGTGGGGTGTTTTTCCCTCATCTTCTGCAATTCTTGGCAGAGCTGAAAAGAAAATAATGGATGCTGCCAGTAAGCTTGCTACAATGGCTAAAGGACTCGAAACACCTCTTCGGCACATTCCCCAGAACAAATCTACTCGCTCAGGTATGCTGGATTCTGTACTTATACTGATTTAATATAGCAATAATACTAATGCATGTAGTTATTAAAATGAAGATGGAAAGTGAGGCGCTATGTATGAGCTTTCTAATGGCAATGTAAATGAGCTGTTTATTTTGACAATGCCTACAATTCTGCATTAAAACAAGCAAAAGGAAGAACCTAGGGGTTTTTCCAGCATTAATGTTTCCTTCAATTAATCTATTTCCTTTCCTCTTCTGCTAGCTTTGCTCTTAAGTTCTGATCTACTCCCTGGAGCTGAGTACTCAAAAAGAGATGGCATGCTTCAGACTAGGTCAAACCATATGGAAAGCAGATCATGTGGTGAAAGCATTACCAAAAAAGCCAATGAGAAAGGTGTCCAGGAACATGTAGCACGTGACTTGAGATAGCAGTTTGATGCAGTGCAGACTGAAACTCAACAAACACTTCATGAAAACATTACTTTGAATACTCAGAACAGGAATAATTCTAAGAGTCTGGATGGTGCTTCAAGAGGTGGTCTAGCCGAGTTTTATCCAAATGAAGGTGGAAGAGGAGAAAAACATGATCCCACTGTACGTGCAGACAAAGGACTCCTGGCACATCAGAATACTCCTCCAACTGCTTTTCAAATAGCATTAGAAAACATGCATGCACCCAGCTGTACGAACGGCCATGCCGTATCTGGGACAGCTCATCTGCTAAAGAACAAGAATGAAAGAATGGATAGGTGTATCCAGTCCTGTGGAAAACAGAAAATGAAATCTAAAATTACTCCAGAATCTGATTTTCAGAAAACTCCAGAAAGAGATGACAGAAGCCACAAATGGAATTCTGTGAATGGAAGCCAGCATCTGGATCGTAGTGACATGCCTCTTTTGTATTCTGAATAGGAAGGCAGTGCTGATGTGCAAGCACAGGCTGCATGCTGTGAAGAGTTCCTTCACATCAGGTTGTTTTCCCCTGCAGATGCAAATGTTAGTTCTTGGAGAAAGGTTTCTACCAGCACAAGAAACAGCAGTAAAGTTTGTAGTTGAAGCCACCTGACAACAAACCCAGAGCATGCTTCGTTCCTCAGCTCTGACAGGTCAAATCTGCTGTTGCACAACTGAATGTGTCACCGGATTCAAATGTAGGAAAATGCTGCAACAAATGCTTGGGAAAGAAGTGATGTGGAATCTACTGTTTCTTCAGCAGATAGTGGTTTTGGAAACCCACTTTCTAACTTGAACCAATACCAGCAATTCCTTACTTGAAGGGAAAAAACATACCTAAGTTGATTTTTAAGTAAAAGTTTAAGGATTGGAGAAAACCTATTCTACTGTGTCCATTTCATGGTCAGTGTGACACAATTTGGATGTGATGTGAATTCTACAAACATGATTTGAAATGGTAATGCAAACTTTTGTTTACTTTCACATTTTCATGATTGTTTATATTGTATACAAATTTATTAAATATAATATATTTTTATATTAAATTCAGCTTGGAGTGCAGTGTTTACCACATATTACAGTAGCTTTGTTTTAGCAGATCTCTTTAAATGGTTATGAAGAAGGTCTTTTCAGAGGTCAATGAGGATTTGCTTGAAGTATTTTAATTGACTTCTTTCCATTTTGAAGGACCCCTTGTAAGTCTCTTTGCATCCCCATAATAAAAGCAAAAATAATTGAAGGGCTTTTATTAAATTATTAAAACAAATCACCTATGGATTACTCTACCCTTTTGTATAGCAAAAACTACTGGGCAGAAGAAAGATATAAATCAGAATATCCACTTTTTGTAGATGTTCCTTAAATAGTATGGGTTACCAATGTAATCTGAAAACCTGGTGTTCTTCCTGGTGGTTAACCAGGTGGTCAACCTCTCCTGGTTGGGGCCCAAATGACTACCAAAGCTCCCCTTCTTAGATGGACTGGGGAGAGGGAAAATGTAACTTAAAACCATGAGTCAAGATAGAAGCAATTTAATAGGATAAAAAGCAAAAGCTAAGGCTGCGTGTGGCAGCAAAAGCAAGCAAAGATGTTATTTTCTACTTCTCATCTGCAGACACTGTTGGATCATTCCCAGGAAGCAGGGCTCCATTGTGCGTAGCATTTGCTCTGGAGGACAGATGTCATCAGTGAATGTCCCTGCACTTCCTTCTTTTCCTTAGTGCTTCTATCTGAGCTGGCATCAAAGGGCATGGAATACTCGTCTGGTCAGTTTGGGTCAGCTGACATGGCTGTGTCCCCCCTCTCAGCCTACTGTTGGTGGAGGGGGGATGTTGGAAGGGCACAGCCTTGGAACTTGGCTCAGCAGTAGCCAAGACACCGGTGTGTTACCAGCTGCAAAACACAGCACCACCAAAGATACTCTGGGGAGAATTAAGTCCAGCTCAGCCAAACCAAACATATTCCTGACATTGAGAAAGCTTCTATTTTAAAGGCTTGGTCACATGAAGAGAATCATGAAATTTGTCATTTTTTTTGTTTTCTTTGAGATGGTGTCTCATTTTTAGTGATTCTGTGATGTTTTGCTTGCTATTAGAAGAAAAAAGACTGAGTATTCTCTAAGATTATGTACATATCTTTTGTATGTAGCAACATTTAACTGTGGTAAAGATGCTCCTGGGGTCTTTCAGCATGAACAACACAGTCTGAGAATCTGAGTTTTAAGAGGAAAGCAGAACAAGATTCAACAGAAATCTCCTGGAGAAAAATGTGTTTAACTTCCTTTACACAAATGTCCTGCCCATTTCTATTTCAAGCCAACTGGCAAGGCAGAATACATTACAACTCCAGCTATGCAGCACTGGTTTGTGATTCAAGACTCTTGAGCGATCTAATAAGAGATTTCTGAATTTCTTGGTGGCCTTTAACATTGGCTATAAATCCAACCCCACTTCCTCTTCAGTGAAGGTGGGGTTTGTCATCATCAGTGGGAGCAAATTGAGGGCATGAGACAGCTTGTGCCTCAACAAACATGGGCAGTGGTTAAGTTCAAGGGCCAAATTCCGACCTCTTAGCTGAGGAAATAGCTGTGGCCTTGTCTGCAGGGGAAAGTTTTTACGAATTCTCCCAGCCCCATGCTGAGGGCTGTGGGTTTTTTTCCCCTTGTTTTTTGCTTCTTTTTTGGTTTGAGATGTTGGTGTGTGGTTTTTTGTTTTTGTTTTTTTTTTTCATTGGCAAGTGGCTTCTTTTGGTGAACTCAAACATTTTCCCAAACTGCACAAAGTAGCACGGTTTTTCCTTTGAGAGATACTTGTACAAGTGTTTAAACCAATACATCAGATTGGTTAATTTCCTGAGCTGGTCCAGAAACCTTACCTAGATGCAGAAAGCTCGTATCTCTAAATGTAAGCATGCAGGTGTCCTGTAGGACATCCCTGGCCATTCAAACAGAGCAGCTCAAGGCCTATCATCTCATTTGTATAGATCAAGCATACTTTTTTGAGTATCCTTCATCCAAAGTGGGTTCAAGAGCTTCTGTGTAGTTGCTCCCCAAAATGCCAGGGTGCAAACTGCTTTTAAATTTTTTTACAGTACATTTTTATTTGTTACCTTGTTCAGTAACTTACTGTCATTTCTGTTTAGCCTTTAACAAATGTCCTGTGTTTAAGGCTCAGTGGTTTCGATACAGAATTAAGTAATTAATGATCCTAGTCCTGCTAAAGGTTTGAACAGCTGATGGTTATTTAATTTAAAAGCTGGAGGCCCACACTGATGAGAAAGACTCTTCTGCATTACTGGATAAAGCCAAGAATACACCAGATCCCAGCTATGGTGAGGAAACCAAGGGAGTTTCCTTCAGTAGGCTTCTTAGCCTGATAGGAAAAATGGTTCTCTTGTGGGTATACTTCCTGTCTTATAGAGCAGGGAGATGTGCAGATAGGGCAAAAGGAGGAGGGAGAAAACCATTTCCAATCCTAGCTAGTAAAAGAGTATTTTAAGGTAGACGTGGGGTACTCAGCTGGATTTGGTTGCCGTTTTCAGTTGTTATATCACATCCATTGCTGGGCAATTTCAGTGACCACAATTTCAATGCCCATGAGAATGTTGATGTAGGTAGAAAGTCTGTTAAATGCGTGCTCACAATATTTATTTGTGCCTTGTTGCACAAACAACAGAGCTCCAGAACTACCAAGGTTAATTTTAAATTAACCTTCATGAGACTCAACTGCAGAGGCCTGAAGGGAAGATCCATAACCAAAGAGCAGCAATCATTCCCTGGTGAGTAAAGTTGGGAGGTACAAGATGAAATTTAGACCCAGTAGTCTTGGTCCTACCATGCTTGCTAGTTTCCAGAGTGGTTCAGCTGATTGCCCAGTCTTCTGCAGAATTCCTACAAGGTTTGCAAAACAGTCTGTGATTGTGAAAGCCTTTCACAACTGCTATGACTAAATCCAACTTCTGTTAGTATAACCTATGGATATGCAGCCAAGGAGAGCTCTGGTTTGCTGGCATTCCCAGGGTTTCCTTAATGCCTTTGGAACTTGGTATGTCATTACTCCCCTACCTCTTCTGTTACTTTGTAGCTGGTATTTTCCGCTGAAGTTTGGACATCTGCTTACCACAGTATAGCATCCATTTTCCCATAACATCCTTCTCAGAAGGATTTAGATAGTCACATATACATATATTTCAGTTATCCTTAAAATTTGCTGCAAACGCCTTTCTGCTGTTGGAACTTTGTTCTCATGTGTCCTTTTGTTCTATAGGAGTTGCTAAGATTTCCCATTGAAATTTATTTTAGCTGTTTGCTCTTTTGTGTGTATTCCACTGCACAGCCTTGTCTCCCACAGTGTGGATGGGTTACAATGGGGATGACGGTAACCTGGCAGTGATACAGGAGCACATTACTTGCAGCTGCAGTGAGATTTCACCCAGCAGTACTTCACACTTCCAAATTAATCATGTGTCTCTTGATTCTTGTTGCTTGGGTATTTCACTGTTGTGTGGACTTGGGCAGTGATGGATGTGAGAACTACAGTTCTTGTTTTTCTGCCTCTTGTATGTACTTACCTACCAAGCAAGCTTTTAAGCTCAGTTCCTTTTTCACACTTGATAAAATGAGTCTCTTTTCATCATGTAGTGTTGCTTCTTTATGAATCTGAATACAAGTAAAGAAATCCATGTCTGTTGCCAAATGTTCTGGCTGAGTGCCATCCCTGGTGTTCTGGCTTCAAGCAGATGACGAATGTTCCCTGTCAGCCTGCAGCCTAGTGAAGAGGGCACAATGCTACAGAAATACTATAATTATCTAATCAGCTTTGCTTAGAATGTTAAGTAAATGCAATCCTTAATACTCTGGTTTCACTACAGCTGTTAATTAACATGTGTAAATGCGATTTGTACATCAAAACCAAGCAGAGGAAACATTTACTTCTCAGTTACTTTACTCCCCTCTAGTGGTCTTGTATCATACATACTTTTATGTAACACTTTTCATCACGGCAGATTTAAGGGTGATGTTAATGTTCTGTAAAACCTAAACGTCTGCTGGTAACTTCTTCCTTCTGCTCATCATCTTTATAGAGAAACCAGTTCAGTGACTGGGATTCTTGCCAGTGTAACTCTCTAAATGAAAGTGTTCTTTAGGTGTCTTTAATTAAAGCTCAAACTCTACCTACAGCTTTTAAATTAGTTTGTACAGAAAAATCTAAAAACCACATACTAAATTTTTTTTCCCCTGTGCCCTCAAACCTGTTCATGGGGGGTATTAGTGTCAGAGGCATGGCGACTCAAACTGCAGTCGAGGCTGCAGAAACATCAGCAGGGTCCAGTCATACCTGTAACGCTGTTGTATGTTTATTCTGTGGAACATGCCACTTTTTGGTGTGTGTTTGATACTGTTTGGGCCTGCGCAAATTGTGGGACATAAAGAGACTGTCAGGTGACTGAGTTCCTCCTTTAGGCTTGCCAGGTGTCCCTTTTTGTGTAGGATGTGGCTTCCACTAACTGGAAAGCAGGTGAAAATTTGCAGGAACAGAATGGGAAGTTATACTTTTGAAGTAACTCTCTGGGTCTTTGCTCAAGTTACTGTTGTAATCAGTGCTATACAGGTGTGCAGGACAGACTTCATTTAATAATAGTTAGTTAATAAGTTCTTGGCTAAGTAGTTCTTTGCTTCCTGAAGTCTGTATTTTAAAGGTTTTTAAATGACTGATACCATGTCCTTGGAGAAGATGGAGTGCCTTATAAGGTACTTGTTTTATCTTCCTGCTTAGAGAAAGTAACTTCAGAAAAATCTAAGTAGAGAGTTCACTTCTCAGAAGCTAGCTGCTGTTTTTCCAACTATTCACTCATGACTTCTCCATGTTCTTCTAGAATGCCTTGGACTAATATTTGGAGGAAAAAGGGGGGGATAACGGGTGTAGTAATAAATGTTGAGCATTTTCTATTTGAAAATACAGTTCTCTTAAAAGACTTCACAAAATTGTGTTTGTCTTCATACTTAGCTATGGAAATAAAAAAAAAAACTAATGGAAATGTCCCCAAAATCAAAACATTTTAACACCATTTGAGCTGAACCTTTCATTTTAAAACAAGTCTTCATTTGTAAACTTTTGTAACTCTGATAAGATTGAATCAAAACAGTCTAGGAGATCCAAATCCATCTTTTATTCTGCAAGACTTTTGTGGAAAACTTGAGTATCTCAGTTTCTCAGTATCTCAGTTTCCTTCCAAGCTGGAAGGAAACCAAATGTGAAACACAAAATCCTCCATAAAATGTAACTTTGGTCTTCTTGCAATATTCCTGCAGGAGACTTTTCCTGTGTCAGTGAAGCCTGTTAGAATAACCAATAGCTGGGGAAACAATTTAACTACATTTCTCAGTTCCTTTTAGGTCATTAGAAGATAGCTCTAATAAACACGAGTTGAGCCAGTAGAGGCTTTGACTCTGTTTATCGCTGCGGATGTCTGAGCAGTCCCTGTGGGAAGCTATGACCAATTCATCAGCCAGGGAGTTTAAGTTGTTTGTAACTCCTGCCTTGAGCAGGAGTGTCAACAGTCAAACAATCAAAATAATTCAAACCTATGCAAAAAGGAAGCAAGTAAGATATGAAATGCTGAAATAAAATCATCTGTATGGCTGTGAAAAGCCTGCAAGCAGGCAGCTGGTGCAGAAGTTACTTTACTCAAACGACCTGGCAGGCCCTGATTTGGGAAGTATGTGGGCCCAGGTAGGGATCCCTTGCTGTGTGGGGCATCCTGCCTGACACCTGACCCTTCTCTAGGTGGGTCTGTCCCAGCTCTGCCACTCCTGCACTGCAATGCAGGCACTGGAGTTTAACAGGTGAAACAAGTTTCCCTGATGCCTTTGGTGGTATTGCTGTTATTCTTCTCTGCAGGTTCAGTTTATTAGACCTCTGCATCAAATCTGAGTAGCAGTCCTATAACCTTGCAGTTTGAGGCAAGTGTATGCTCCAGTGCCTTCCTCCAAGAAACAGATATAGTTATTTAAAAGCTTTGTGGCTTAACATATGAGTCAAAGTAGAGCTTCTGGGGTTTTGTGCTTAGAACAGAGAACTTGGCCAGTATAGATCCAGACTCAGTGTTTCTAGGTCTCCAGTACAGGAAAAAAAAACTATTGAAATACTGTGCTCAAGTAGTAGTATTGGGAAGTGATTGAAAAGATCCCAGAATGAAACTTATGAGATCTCTGTAAACCTGCTTGTCAGGGCACACAATAACAAAGTGGCTGAGGTTGGCAGGAACTCTGGAGGTCATCTGGTCCAAACCCCCTGGCTCAAGCAGGGCCACCTAGAGCTAGTTGTCCAGGGCTTTGAATATCTTCACGGATGGAAAGTCCCTAACCTCTGTCACCTATTCCAGTGCTCAGGCGCCTTCACAGATCTCTGTAATAGTTCAAGTAAGGATTCATCTCTGCTAAGAACTTCTTAGCTGCTAAGCACTTCTTAGGCCTGTGTGAGATAAGGAAGTTCCTTTCACTTCATTGTGCCCATAATGATTCACAGAATCATACAATGGCTGAGGCTGGTTGGACCATAAGCTGTTGTCCAGTCTCCAGAACTTTGTTCTTACCTCTTCTGTCTTTTCAGTCAGCATACTTACTACCTTAAAGTATGTATTAAGCTGTTCTTAAGTTTAGTTGGTGAGAGCAGGGAGGATGGGGAGGCAACAGTTGTGGGGAAAAATCTGCTGCCATTACTTTAACTCACAGTAGCAGCAGAGAAAGAGAAGGAAGAAATCTGCAATCGTGTCAAGTGGTCCCTGAGGACTGCTGTGACACTACTTTAAAACATTTCTAGATGTCACCTTTTTTATTTCTAATGAAAAACTCAGTTGTTACCCACCAGAAGCAATGATATGACTGACAGGAAATATTTGCTAAAATCCCTAATAGCATGGATTATTACCCCTTCTCCCTAGTTTTAATCCCTTTTCATAGTATCAGAAGAATGAGACTGTGGACAAAGAAAACAGGTTTTATAAATGACTAAGTGGCCATATCTGAAAGTTATGGAATCCTAGTTATGGTTAATGAAGTTCTAAAGCCATCCTAGAGATGGACAACTTCATATGTTTTTGCCTTGCTGTCAGACTGTCTTTTCACCACTGCTACAGTTTGCCTAGACCTCATGTTGAAAGGCAATGGCTAATAGCCTGGAGCATTCTTTCTGCGCTGTTAATATAGCGCAAGAGGACCACAGTCTCACTTGGGGTTTCTGAGAGCTTCTGGAATATGAGCAACCTTACATAAATTAAATCACCACACTGTCTGCTGAATGCTTTCTTGCAGAAGTGCTGGCAACCGTGGGGGTGTGTTTTACTTATCTGAAGAACAGCAGTTTCTACACCTGGCAGCTATTTTTGAAACATGGCTGGCTGTGATAGCTCAGGCATAGAGCTGAACAGAGGAGACCCAGGTAGGTTTATAGCTGGGATTTGCAGATTAACACACCGTTGTATTTCCCAGCATCTTCCCAGGCTAAATCCCACCTGCATTCTGCATAAGGAGAAGTTCCTCAGATCTCCTTTCTACTCTGGTCCTTCAATCAGTTAGCAGAACACAGAATTTAGTTCCAGATGTGTTAGAAGAACTCTCTTCTCCAGGATAGGACTTGATTAAGCACAGGACTAACCTTTCCCATACTATAGGGTTTAGCCAGTTTCTTAAAAATTAATTTTTCCTCCTCTCTCTCTTT
>VWYK01039582.1:0-35893 GCA_013399775.1 Semnornis frantzii | reverse complement strand
CGGGCACCGCGCTTCAACCGCCGCGCTGCACGGCTCGGGGGGCCGGGGAGGGATTATGCCCCGGAGACACTCCCAGCCCGCGAGCGGTGTCGGGGTCTGCTGGCAGCCCGCTGCGGGAGCAGGAGAGCCCCCACGAATGCTGTGAGGGAAACCAGAGTCTGGGCAGATCCTTGTCATTCCCCGGCGGGCGGGCGAGCGCCGGGGCTGGCCGGGGGCCCCGACGGAGGCGCGGGGGTCAGGCGGAGCGGGACGGCCGCGCCCGCTTCTCTTTGGCCCCTAACGACCTCTCTTCCTCCTCTTTTTTGCCCCGCGCAGCTCGCCTTGGAGAGGCTGGTCGCAGGCAGGGCGACGAGGACCCGCCAACTCCGGTGGCGGCGAGGAGGCGGCGGCCGCTCGCAGCCCGGGACGCGAGGGACGCGATGTGGCGGGGTCGGCTGCTGGGGATCGCATTGGGAGTTGCCGTGCTGTGGGCGTCCCAGGCGGGCGCCGCCGCCGCCGGGCACACCGAGGGAGTGAGCGCCAGGGAGAGCCGGGTCAGTCGGGCCAAGAGGCGAGGGCACGGCGGCGGGCACGACGCGCTTAAAGGGTAGGTGCGGGGCTGGCCCCTTTAGGGGTGCCGCGGTGCGGGGAACGGGCGCAGGTTTGTCGGGACGTGTCTGTGGGCATCCTTATCTGCTGCGCCTTCACCGTGGGAGCCGGTGGAGGAGGGAGAGTTCCCCGACATTCCTTGGGGCTACCCTGGAGCTTGGGACTGGTTGGGCTTGGGCTCGGGGCACCGCCCGCAGCACCCCGGCGCAACGCTAGGGAACTGTGTGCAGTGTCTCGCCGCCTCCCCGGGACTCCCCTGTGGGGAGGTTAATGGATGCCTTTACATGCTGCCTTGCTTCATCTATGAGTGGGGGATGCTTCACGAGGATGAACTGCAGCAGTTCAGAGGTTGCTAACTGATTCGGGGAAGGACCCAGGTAAAGGCTCTCGGCGCGTTTCTGCATTCCTCCCGCGGCCCCTGGTTTGCATAACGCAGAACAGCGGCGAGGACTGGAGACCACAGCATGCACTGCCAATTAGCTGCGCTCTTTGATCTCCATCTTAAAGCTTTGGCGATGTTCATCTTCTCTTGAGTTCAAGTGGGCAGTCTTTGCTTACCTGGAGCGCCTTAGTGACCTGGGATGGCATAGAGGAAGAACAGGGGCTGGTTTAAGATATCAGAGCTATCTTGTACTACTACGAGTGAGCCTAAGCATGAAAAAGTTTTAAAACGTTATGAAACATTTTGGTACATGCTCAGCAGAGTGGGTGCTTTTTAAAGAGTAAATTCGTGTCAGACAAACTGTTTCCCCAGTTCTAATAGGACACCTTTCCTATGCAAAAATAGTTTTTAAGAAAACTGAAAGGTATTACTTATGTATGTAGTTGAAAATTTAGTTTGCTGTAAAGGTGAAAAGCTTTTAATGCTGGGAAAAAAAAAAAAAACAACAAAAAAAAAATTCCTTTTCCAGGTATTCCAATGCATCTTTTCAACCCATCAAGCAGAGGGCAAATGCAGCAAAATTTATATGGAGCTAGTTATGCTTGGTTAAGGGTGCAAGTGTCTTTTTTTTTCTTTTGTTGATGGCCTCAAAAAGAAGTTATTACAGCTTTTATTTGTGGGAGGCCTTGGTGAACATGCTTTGATTTCTTGTGAACTTCCTCCTTTGTGTATAGTACTTCTAATTTATAAGAAGATTCATAATCTTGGCTTTTATTTATGCTTGCCTGGTTGGGGAAGATATATACTTTTAGATCCTCATGCTGTAGAAATGGACGAAAGCTATTGGTACTGTTTTTCAAGCATCTCATTTTTGTAGGGTGAGGTTCGCTAATTTAATTTCTTTACACCTTGTCATAAGAGAAAGGGTTTATTAAAGTAGATCCTTCCTGTGACAAAAAGTAGGTGGCAAGGAGGCAAAATTTGTAGGATTAATTGCAGGCAATAAAAGATGATAAGGAAAGAAATACAATATTTCTCAGAAAAGTACCTTTATTCTTCAGGATAATATAATAAACTGTCTTGTTATGCGACTCTTGAGTTAATATCAAACTGGCAAACACTGTTCTCTTATCATTATGGACAGAGTTGTACCATAAGCAAGTGTCCTGACTCCATGGACTTGGTGGGAGATAGAGGTGTGTTGGCTGAGGGTAAATTTCTTTGGTAAATGAATGGAACTGTTGCTCTTAAAACTGTGCTGTTTAGGCAATAACAATAGTACCTTGAGAGGTGATGTTTCAAGTGTTAGTTAGTTTTAGGATCTAAAATGGGTTGGGGTAAGTATTTAGTCTTATGAGCTGACTTATGTTTAATTGAAGCTTTCTATTTTTTATGTACTTTTATTGTGTTATCCATGAATGACATAGTTACTTAGTCTGCAGTTCTACATGTAATGGCAATATCGATTGCAGATACTTTGTATCTTGACCAATTATTTGGGATCTTACAGATCTGAGTAAGTACCCTTGGGAAGCAGGTGCTTAACTAGGATGTATTAATTTGCCAGATGATCTGAGATACAGTAAAGACAAAACAATTATTAGTTTGGTTCCTTGTTACACCTTTTTCTGTTACTCTCATTTGAGGCTGAGCGTAGAGTTCCCATATTGCTTGGAGGAGATTGTTAAGACACGGTCATCTCAATCATCTTCTGGTGAATCCTGGTGGATATTTCCAGTTTAGAAAATTTGAGCATTTCCTAAGGTGTGGTACTATACTGTACTGTACAGTACGAATAAAAAGAATTGTCATTTTAGCAGACAAGGTTGGAATTAATGCTTTGGAAGACCAGATGGAAAATCTATTTTGAATGTACAGGATCTGTATATACATTAGACAAGGAGAATTCATTGTTATTGGAGGACTAAAACACCATTTTTTTTAAACTTCTCCAATAGTACAAATACATTTGGGAATCCGAGAGTTGTAATACAAGTCATAACAGATGCCAGGAAATGTTATTTTCATGTTATTATAGTTGACTAAGACTTCTTTTTTGGTTTTTTTGCAACGAACTCTTGCTCTGATTGTGGGAACACAGAGATACATTTTTAGGAAAAAAAACTTTACATTTAGACTTTTTGTGTTTTAGATTATAATAATTATTGAAAGTCTTCTAGCACTTAAAAATATTGAGATTAGTCTCTGGAAATGCTGATCTTGTGTCTTAAAACGAAGGAGCCCAAGACCAGTTTCAATTATTGTGATTTTTCCCACTTAACATTTTTTACTACAAGCTATTGATTGCAGGGGATGTTTGGTTTTGTCCTTGTGACCTTTGCCTCATTGTTTATGCCAGTGAGCTGTCAGGACATATAACATGATTCCAGAAGTATATTTAACTTCAGTAATTACAAATTATTTGGAAATGCTTCTTATGTACTCATTTGAAGAATTTCAGCTTGCTGCTGCTGAAGGTTAAATTGGTCCAGCTATGAAGGAATTAGCAATGAAGTCCTTGTGAAACCATCTCTTTGGTCTAAGGCAATGTGTGATGCCTCTGATTGTCAGAAGGCAATCAGGATAAAGGCAGTAATTATTTCAAAATTTAACTAGATTCTCAATTCTTGTAAATATTTCTGGAATCCATTAAGCAAGTTAAAATAGTAAGTTCTTACCAAGACACTTTTATCCTCTAGATGCCCAACACTTTAACACAAATGTTAATGTATTGAATTATGAGGTATCATGCCATTATTCTGCTACCCCTTAAACACCTAAGAATGTAGTATCAGTTTAGAAAGAAGTAAGACCTACAAAACTGACCATGAATGGGAAGTTTTTTCTAAACTGTATGTGCTTGAAGTCAAACATAAAAATATAATTTTTCACTTCATATTCAAGTGATTCAAACATTTGGTACATGACTGAAAACAAAAAAGGTGCTTAAAGATCTTAGAATTAATTAGGATTTCCCCTTTTCTTATGGTGCTAGGCAAAGACCTCAAACTGTAATGAGGATCAGTCAGTTCTTAATAATATTTTAAGCAATGTTGATCAGTCTATTCTCAGTATAATGGTCAAAGAATGCAGTTATTTGCCTAACAATAGGTCAGCAGAAATTAAAAAACCTAAAATTTCTTCAAGACAGCTGAATTGTGATATGACTCAAACTGAGATACTAATTAAATGCATTTGTTCAGCAATGATTGAATTTCTTTGCTTTTTATTGAACTGAAGTGATAATAAATTTTGCAGAACAGAATAGTTATCTCCAAACTGTTTGTTGGGTTTTGGTTTTTTTTCTTTTTTTTGGACCAGTTTCTTTTGGTCATCCCAAATGAAGTCCACAGGTTTACTGATATGCTTACTTGAGTAAATTTGGTAGGGTTTGACCCTTTTTATGCATCACTGCTCCCTGAAATAAAAGAAATCTTATACGTCTATAATATAATACCAGTATTCAACTATATACTTACTATACTATACTTCTGGTTTTCCTTTTAAACCAATCTTTACCACTAAAAACCTACTGAAGAAAAGCAGACTTTCCATACCAGTAAATATTGGTTTATACTAAAAAACCTCAAATGCTTTTTGTACCACTTTTGGCCTGTACACCTCTGGCCAGCTGCTGGTGCCACACCTTGTCAGTGTCACTCTGTGAGCAGACATTCTGAATACTTGAGAATAAAAATCTGAATTAAAAATACATGCAATCTGCTGTAATTACTTGAGGTACTGGAGTGCTTGCCTGGCTTCCAGGTAGCATGGTTGACCTCCTTCCAGTGTTCTGTGCCTTACTGGATGAAAAGATTTTATGCCAGTGCGTCATAAAAACCTGAAGTCTTTGGCAACTACATGGAGAGTTAAGAATCTGCACCTCTCTGAATTTATTTGCCAATGATTGTAATACTAATTTTTTGTTTGTTTGTTTTTGTGTTATGTTTGGAAGTCTGGTTCTAGAGTGAAATGAGTTCATAGATATTGGCATTGCCTTATGTACATGCTTCCTTTCAGTAGGACTGTATGATGTGGCTTGATGTAGGTGTGAGTTTCTCTGGAGACCAGGATGTATGGATGAGGAGTAGGAAGGCAGACAGAAGCATGCAGGAAGCCAGCACAGAATTCTTCTGTGGCTGGCAATAGCTGTTGCTAACACTTGCTGAAGGCATAGTATTTAAAGAGGGAATAACACATTGTTTTCAGTTATGGTTATATATATGTCTTCCCCTGGCTGCTACAATAGTTATTAATTTTTGGAGTATGCTAGTTTCAATACTGTGTGGAAATTTTAAAATGCATTTAATGAAAGCTGTCCAACAATAGTTTCACTGAGTTGCTCTATCCAGAGGCAGAAGTGATGTGAAGCTCCCATGATAGCAGGCTTCTTGTAGCTCCATGTTGTTGTTCAGCTTAAAGAAAACCAGCAAAAAGTAAATAATACTCAGGCCTACATAATCCTTCTACTCTGCACCATATTTCCAGATCCTATAGTTTGGACACCATCTCTTTTAAAAGGCATGACCATAATCCTGATTCTGGTTCATGCTTTATGGAGATAGACTTCTGGGCCTAGGTAGTTTTTCATGAGGAACTATGACTCAATTAATTTTGGGCATGCAAGTGAAAAAAAAACAAAACAAAACGTTTTATGGTTAGAACTTCTGGTGGGCACTGTTGTAATTTTGCTTTTACTGGTGTCTTCGACATACACGGTTCTGTTACTATTTGCTTAGCTTGTCTTCCCCTCTGTGATCCTTCCTCATATAATATTACAGCGGGACATAAGTTGTTTTGAAGTGCCGTGTGTCTGTTGTTTAAAATTTGAATCTGACCAACCCTCCCCCAAAACACAATACTTCCTTACCACTGGATGATAGCACTTCACAAATAGAGCAAACAGAGGAAGAGTAGTATAGTATAGCCCAGTTCTTGACCTACTGTAAGAAATAAGATTGTTTTGGAAATACTGTAACATTGCCTCAAGGGACTCAGGTGAAGCAGATTTCTTGTCAGCAAGCACCACTTGACCGAGGTGACAGGCCGAAGATTAGAATGGCAGCGCTGTCTTTCTTTTCTTTTCCCTCTTTCATTAATTTAATTAATTATATGTAGTTAGTTATTTTGGTTTGCATAGCTCTTAGCTGTCCTAGTATGCAGACCCAGATGCCGTAGGATGTGTCACAGCTGGCCCGTGCTGGCTCTGTACTTGGTATACAAGAGTGGAGAATTTCAGGTTGAGATTGCTATGTTGTGTCCTGTGGTGGGAAGGTCCTCCATCCTGAGAAGTCTTACTTAAGGCTGATGGTGGCTATCACTTGATAGGATATCACAGATAAAGAAAAAAGAAAGAGATATCATGGATTGCACTTGGTTTCATTCCTGGTGTTCCAGGTACCATTTTTGTCCATGAATTTGTGATGGAATAGTCTGATCTTTTACGCAGTCTTTTCTGGAGACTTTCAGGTCTTGTTGGTATCAGTTGAGCTTTTATTGAGGTAGCACAGATGCTGTTCAGACTTCAGAAACTTCAGACTTAAAGAGATGAGAACAGCAGCAACATCTGGCTGCAGCAGGGCACAGTAATTTTCATGTTGCAGTGCAGGTTTCCTGAGAGAATTGTTTAGAGTAGGCAGAAGATGCCTCTGACATGTAGCTGGGATGTTCACCACGGCTGCACTTGTCTCAATCAAAAACCCACTTAAGGCTCGTAAGAGTAGACTTCTTCCCTGTTATTAACCAGAAGAGGGTACATCTTGTCTGCAGTGATGGTTCCACAAGTTGTTTTCTAGATTGAGTTTGATCTGGATATATTTGTCTTGTTGACTGAATAAGCTACTTCATGTGCAAATTCACACTGCTGTGCCAGAACTTATGGGACTAAGCTGGGCTTGGGGATGCAAATCTGAAGTAAGCATAGGGCTGCTCTTAGTTTATTTGGGAGCAATGGGAGGATGGCTGGGTTAGGGTTTGGCAGGGATAATCCATCTGTCAGCTTCATTTACAGTGATCCTTATTGAATAAAATTGCAGCTTCTGTTTTCCCATGTGCTTATTTTCCTTTCCTGTGTTGTATTGTTCAGCAGTGCTGCTCACAGAGGACATTATCCATCCTGCAAACTCAAATGCTCTATATACGAACTTCAGCATTTCAGGTTTTGGCAAGGGTCACTAACTATATTCGTGGACACAACAGCCTATGATATTAAAATAGTTTGGATGGCCTTGCATTTTGGACAGTATTATTTAGCCACAGAGATTACCAGGAAAACTTCCTCTTGGTAGAAGTGTAGCAGACGTTGGCTAATAGGAGGCCACCTCTGCTCAAGTCTTTAGAAGCTTTGGGGATCCTTGAATATGTGTTTGTGGAATTAGAAAACAATTGTTAGAGTTTTTGCTTTGTGATAAGATCACCTTCAGGCTCACTCCTCTTCATCTCCCTGCTCAACTGTAAATATTAAGAGGATATAGATGGGTATGTGTCACTTTGGTCTTACTCCTCAGACTCAGTAAATTTTTTTGTAGAATAGAACAATTGTGGCCTGGCGTGTTTCTGATTAACCATCACACTATGCTGGAAAATACGTTTGTAGCTCTTCAGTCTTGTATTGTGGATGTCTCCTTTGGTTGTTTTCTCATCCATTCTGGTTTCCCCACTTCAGTTTTATTTGTCTCTTTTAAAGGATTTGAGACCTACCGAAGAACTTCATTCATGCTAAGGTTGGTGTGCAGATAGAGATATGAGAAGAATAATTTGCTTTTTATGACAGTAAAGTTGGGCTTTTCGTTTAAAGGTGAATTGGGAGGTAAAGCGTAGCCTAGTAAACTAAAACCTGTGCCTTTTGATTTTGCTTATAGATTTTCAGTGAAGTACGAAGGAGTTCTAGCCTTTATCTAGAAGAACATTTTGAGTGTTGACTTGCTGGAGAATCTGTTGTTTTCCTTTCTACTTCTCGTTTTATGAAATGATTCATGACTATTAAAGCCTCAGAAATACCAAATGAAAGCCACAATTCTTTTGTCTACAGTCTTAATCATTTTCATGCTCTTTTTCAAGCTTCCCTCTCTCTAAAGTTTTGCTGGAGGACATCAGAATATCCAGTGATGTTCAGCTGAGGTTTCAAACTAATTATTTTTCCTTTCAGGAGCATTTTTCCCCTCTCTTTTCTCCTTCTTTGTTTTTCCCTGTTATTTCATCATTTACTTTTCCCTGTGTACTGGCTAAATTACCAGTGTCTGCTAGCGACAAGGTTAACTAAAACATTGGGATCTCTATCAGCCGTATTTGTCTATTCACTTGTGGCAGCCATGCTGTTAGCTGGCCTTTTGAAAACACAGTATCCCTATTCCAGCAAGGAGAAAGGAAGAGGATAGAATACAGCCTTTTGCAAAGGGAGGCAGAGAAATGCTGCTATCTTACCTAACATAAATCTTCTAGTAGCTTGAGGGAGAGCACTTTAAAGCACAAGGTAATGGTATTGCTTAATACTTAAGGGCATTCATTCACTGATAAATACTGATACAAGTGTTAGGTTTATGAGGCTCCCTCAGTGCTTGCATTTGATGCAAGGTGGGAATGGTGTGTAGCACCTACTCATGCCACAGCCTCTGGGAAGGCCTCAACAAGGGGCTGGTTAGCCTCAGAGCTTGGCTGGCCAGCCTGCCCCAGCACCAGTTATGCTGCTGTTCACCTCAATGCAGTGTGGACTGGCAGAGGTCCTGAGCTTCTCTCTAGGTCTACTTCCATCTATAGGCTTTAGCAGGCTAATGAGTGAGTATGGTGCAGTAGGTGTAGCTCGATCTTCCCCTCTTCTTCCATTGGAGTGACATCTAGACAGCTAAGCATTGCTGTAGCCCACAGTTAGATGTTTCCCATGGGATGCTATTTAGTTTTAGTGCTGTCAGCGTAGAAAGGCTATGATTTCTTGTCCTGTAAATGCACCTTTTAATTTACTTTCTCTTAAAAGTTTATTTGTTAAAAAAAGTACCTACTGGATCCCCTCCTGTTTACCAGCCATGCTTGTCTGACCCAGTAGATAGTCTATTGTCGTGAGTTACTCCTGCTTTACAAGCCTCATACAGGCATGTAGACCGAGTGTCAAAGCAGACCCACTGACATTCTCAAATGGAACAATGAGGGAGTGCCAGAAACGCGTCTGTCCCTGGCTATGAATGAGAACAATGCCTGGCTGTCAGGTTAGATGAGTCTGTCCCTGCAAGTGATGGTCAGATTTTCAGAGCAAGTGTGGAAGAATTCACTGTGTCAAATGCTGTTGTTGGATTGCTGTATTTAGCTATCACAGTGTGATGGAAGTTAGGGTTAGAGAAATGTTCAGTGTTGCTGCAGGAAACTTGCGTGTCATTTTGAACTCTTGACTTCTACATAGGCCGGAGCCAAAGATATCGTAGAGTTGCTCAGTGTGTTATTTTTTCATTTGAGCTGAGCCAGGATTCTGGGACAGCGGTATCCTTACTGTCAGAGTGAGAAATAGTTATCATATTAGGCTCTCTGCATGGCACAAACATCTGAGCACACTTGTTGCACAGTGAGCACAGTGCACATCAGATGTGGTCCGTTCTATGTTTTTTTTTTTCATTAAAAATAATCATTATACTTTATAGAATAATAGAAGCTAAATTTTGCGTTTGCCCTGAGTTTAGAATTTTTTCCTAGTTTTTATACATTTGAAATAAATAGCTTCAGGAGTCCTTTTAATAATTCTTCACTGAATGATGAAGAAGGACAGAATGAGTAAAAACATCCTCTGTTGTATAATAGAGAAGCAATCCTGTTTAAAGTATTTAGGGTATCTGCAAATGAGGTTTATGCATGTTAAATGCAGATCCATGCCTGTGGCTTTTGCTCCCATCCACATAGTTAAGTCTTTCAGTTTCTGAATGTGCTCACTGGAAGCGGCGAGGTCAAAGAACAATCAGTCATCTTTGCTGGACTCTTGTATGCAAAATGGCGGGTTACAGGTGAAGGTGAAGGTGGCTTGGGAAGGCTGCCTCTTGTGTGCTGTAGCTGTTAACCTACAGTGTTCCACTGGGAACTGAACTTTACCTTACTAGTTCTGCTGCTTCATGGAGGAGGGGGTATATACCAACACAGCAAAAAGAAGTGCTCTTGGTATTGACCTTTAGTCTGTGCACCAAGTACCTGGCTTTGATCATTGAGATGGGGAAGGACCTTAGAAGTCTATGAGGTCCAACCTCTGCTCAGAACAGAGTGAACTTAAGTTGGGTTGCTCATGGCCATGTCCACTTAGATTCAGAGTTTTTCTGGGGATGGAATGTCTTGATTCAGTGGGAAAGCTGAATAAAGCTCCAGTGGAGTCAGCGCAGCTGGGCCACTCCATGTTTTTAGCATTTACACTGAGAGGTTTTGAAAAGTACATAAAGCTCTTTAACAGAAAATAAGTGTAGCGTGTATATGTGTCTCTGGAATACAACTAGTGAAAGCTGTTCCTCTTTACATTTTGGATCCTTAGCTACCATTTCTTAGTGTACTGGTTATATTCAGACTTAGAATACATTTTTAAGACCAGCCTAACATTTTTTTCAGGTACAGTTCATTATTCCTTGTAATTCCCAGTGGAAATATAAAAGTACCACTCCAATTCTCCTGTAGAAATGATCAGCAAATAATACTGGGTACAGTTTTAGCAGGTACCAGTTTTACTTGCATAAGAAGGAAAATAGGAAAAGGCTTTTCTAAAAATAACCATTGGCTGCTACTGATGATTTAAATTGTATCTCCTCTGCCAGTAAGTTGAGTCCTTACATTATGTTCAACATATGCTATCCACTGCAGCCAAATAGTTAACAGAAGTCCTTCATGAACCATTTTCTTGGAAGAAAAGGAAGAATCTCAGTGTGTTTTCTTAGGGAGGGGAAAATCGAGTTGAGGGAGTGATTAGAAACTGTTCCCGGTATGCCTGCATCTCAGCTCAGTTCTAACTGGTGCTCAGCTGTCTCTCTTAATCTGTCAGCTGCTCTCTGCCCACTCTGTCTGGTCTCTAATTTCTTTGAGACCCGCACTTTGGGTTTGATTCAACCTGGGTTATGCCAGCATGGGCCAGTGCATGGCAGTGCTGCTGACAGCATTGCCGCCTGAAGCATTGCTCACAGCAGTGCCAGAAACTCTTCCTCCCATGGGAGCTGCAGATGGGCAACACTTTCTTCAGGAGAGGCCTGTAATTTCTTTGAGGGGTCACAGGCAGGGCAGAGCAGGGATGTACAGAATTAGCAGCACAGGGCTCTGACTGGGTCATTGCCAGGGCTCTAGAGAGGACAGCCACAATGCGGGAGGTGCTCTGCTGCTGGCTTCACACAGGGCTTTTGAACATTCCCCTCACTTCTCCATCTGACACCTACTCATGCTGCCCAGTTATGGCTGGTAAGAGGGCACTGGCAAGCTTAGCATGATTCGCTTCCCATGTTGTTACACTGCTGTGTCTGCTCCACAAATCCACCCTTTGTTGCTGAGTAATCACATGCAGTTCAGGAGAGCCAGGCAGCCAGTCACCCTACTGAGATGGGGCAAGGGAGAGGTGGACCTAGTTGGTCCTTTCTATGAGATGATGTCAGTGTTTCCTCATGGAGAACTGAGACCATTTATTGGAGAATTGCATGACAGTCAGAGGCTGTGCTGAAGCCACAGCCTGGAGTAGCACAGTGCTGACCTGGGGCAGGACCACGTGTCCATCTAAAGGAACTGAAGCTGAGCTCCATCCCCATGCAGGTGGGAAGGACAGACAAGCCTTCACTCTATAAGTGGAGGTTGGATGCTCTTTGCAGTTGTTCCTGAAAAGCATCCTCTAGTTTGAGGCATGCAGATGCTGTCAGCCAGACCTATCGCTTTAATTATCAGAATGCTATCATCAATGTTATTAAGCATATCAGAATTTCCAGATAAACTATTTCTCTGCTGCTTTAAGACTTTTCTAGTTGATGACTAGTGTCATTTGATAATTATTTAACTCATTTTGATACTGAATTTGTACTTGCATATCATTAATCAAAGACCTAATTTCTTGTTTATTTTGGGCATCTTTGGTGGAACTCTGGATATCAATCTTACTGTCTCTCAGCACCATACCATTACAGAAGTCCTTTATACTTCGTAAGTTTGTAACTTAGATGAGTAGATGTAGATTGGATGTTAGCAACAAGTTAGTTGCCATGAAGGTGGTGAAACATTGAAACATTGCCCAGGGAGATGGTTGAGGCCCTGTCCCTGGATGAACTCAAGGTCAGACTCAACAAGGCTCTGAGCAACCTGATCTAGCAGAGGATGTCTCTGCTCACTGAAGGGAGGTTGGACTAGACGACCTTTGGAGGTCCTTTCCAACCCAAAACATTTTATGATTCTATAACTGACTCTAAAATAGAGTGAAAGACTCGTCCATTTCAAATTGCAATAGGAACAGCTGTGTACCTGAGATGCTCTCTCCTTCTTCTGGGGTTTGGAGAGAAAGGTAGGTGCTGTGACAACACAAGCAGCTTGGGTTGCATAGAAGTATTTTGCTTATTTTACCATTACAAACCAGATTTTTACTACAAACTCTGTTTGTAGTACTTTTCAGGAAAACAGTTTTATAAGAATATAAAATGCTTCTTTAGTATTCATAGCCTATAACATCAGCAGGAAAATACGATCTATTAAACACAACAGTAGGTAACTCTTAAGTATCACAGTAGAACCTTTACAGCTTGGTTGACGGTTTCTATTATTTTACAGGAGGTAAATTCTTATTCCCTTGAATATTGTGGTGATTTATTGCTATAGTGTCTGATCACTTCATAAATATAAATTAATTTAACTTTCAAAATTAATTGTTTTTAAGGACATTCCATAAATAGCCACAAATAAAGAACACTCACTCTTAAGGAAGCAGTGGTCAGACTTTAATATAGGTTTCTTTTATGAACTAGGCAGCTTTCTGATGAAAAAGTGTTCCACTGGAAAATGCTCAAAGTGTTCCATGGAAGTACAGTTTGATGACTTTTACATTTTTTGTATTTTTTTAAAGCTAAGCACATTGCATCTGATTTGGAGCTTCTTTGGTGTATGGCTTAGCCTACGCTGTGGACGGGTTCAAGACTCTCAGGGTCTCTGACTTCATGGTTACTGGCACATCTAGGTTTTCCAGAGCCCCATTTTGAAAACAGATTTTTAAAACCAGGTTTCTCCAAAGCACAGAAATCTGCTTCTGGCTCTTAACTTGGACCAGATGGTCCCTAAAGCCATGTACTTGCTGAGCCTGAAGTTTGACAGAGTATCTAAACATTACAGCCTTTTATAGATTCTTACCAACCCAGATGGGAAATGGGTGATTTATGCCTGTACATTATGACAGGTAGCAACAAACCCAGTCTATCTGTCTTATTAAGTTCCATTATTTCTTTTGACTGGAGAAGGTGAAAAGCAATCTCTCTTGTCTGCATGCCAGTCTTACTTGGCAGTTGACGGTGGAGCAACATTTGGCATGGATGAGCAGGGAACTCTAGGAAAGTTACATGGCTGGAGCCCTGTGGGAAGTAGCTGACATGACTAAAACTGAATACGTTGCAACTATATGAGCAAGACTTTGAGTCTGTTAACACCAGTTGGAGGAAGGGGAAAAGGCCCTGCAACAGGTCCAGTTGTGTTCCTCTTGCTCACATTAGTTACCACTTTGTAATTATCCAGAACCTATGGAGGATAATGGAAGTGTTTTGCTTTGACTTAAGTAGTTTTGTCACCAAGCATGTAATGAAAAGGCTGTAACCAAAGCTGGTGTAATCACAATGCTGGACGTGGTATTAGCAATGCAAATCCCTAAATAAATACAGTATAAATGTCTTGTTTGCTGGAAAATATGCATCAATAAATGTTTCTATATATTGAGATAGTTTGTCTTAAGTTGCCTTACCATATAAGGTAGCTGTTGTTTACTTAGTGTGATACTAGAGGTGAAGAACTTTCTGAAAGAACAAGGACAAAATAATGATAGAAACCTTTTCTTAAAACAATAAACACTTTAAATCTGTCTCTGATCTCTATTCACTGTTTTAATAAAGCTGTTTTGAGTTTTGGTTTATAGCTATCTTTAGTTGCTTTAATCTGGTAATTGCTTGCAATATTAGTAAAGATTGTGAAATTTTATTCTGTGAAGATTATTAAACATAAAACAAAAGGAAGCTCATTTTCCAGTGTTTAAAGTTATTCTTACTAGCTTTACATGCATGGATAGATACATTAAGTAAGACTAACGTTACTTGCGTGGATAGATGCATTAAATAGGACAAGATGGATTAAAAAAAAAAAATCCATCAGGGACATAGAACTGTTTAAAGTTTTCTGTTTTTACCCATAAAATAATAATAGCAATAACACCATGTCTTGTCAGCTTTGTCACTAAACTAATGATACAGTTATTTGAAAAGGTTAAATACAGATGAGAGAATGTGTTGGAAAGAAAAGTTCCTATGCATCCATAATTTAAGAAAGGCAGTAGGCACTTCATACTCATTTCACAGGACATGGTCTCTCTGCATGAACCCATACCCTTGAATTTTTTGAGAGCAAGCTATTTTTGCTAATGAAGCATTTACATATTTTGGTTAATGGTTGGCATGTGTTACTCATACACATGATCAAAATACATGCATGGATAAAACAGAGAACTGTAACACTGCTTTAGAGTCAAGAGAAAGCGTCATAAAGCTTAGAAAGTGTCAATCAAAGAGTGCTAGATGTACTCTGTGTTCTCTAATGATGATGAATGTGATCCTTCTTTTTGTATTTAAAGGGGAGTTTTGCTCAAAACCCTGTGTGTGGCTTTTCCAGATACGGAGTGATAAGAAACAAAATTTGGCCATTCTGTTTCTGTTGTTTGGTTGTTAATGATTTGTTGTCATGATTATAATGCAGTCTTCAATTTGTAAGAGTGTGCATTGCCTGAGCAACCCAATACCTGAAAGCATGTCATGCTGCTACAAACATACACCTCTAGAATTAATTATTGAAATGTACATTGTAGTAATTTACTTACTCTGGATTTATGGCTCTACATTTAAAACATATTTCTGAGTAAAAATAATGATGTTTTTTATTTTTTTTTTCCCCAGACCAAATGTATGTGGAGCACGTTACAATGCTTACTGTTGTCCTGGATGGAAAACTCTACCTGGCGGAAACCAATGCATAGTCCGTAAGTTAATCCTCTTATGCATTATGATTGAACTTTATCTCTGTCCCTGTATCTCAGCACAGGAAGGACAGGGAAGTGTTGGAGCAGGTCCAGAGGAGGCCACAAAGATGCTCAGAGGGCTGCAGCAGCTCTCCTATGAGGACAGGCTAAGAGTTGGGGCTCTTCAGCCTGGAGAAGAGAAGGCTTCGAGGAGACCTTATAGTAGCCTTCCAGTATCTGAAGGGGGCCTACAGGAAGGGTGGGGAGGGATTATTTACAAGGTCTTTTAATGACAGGACAAGGGGCAATGGGTTTAAACTGGCAGAGGGGAGATTTAAACTGGATGTTAGGAGAAGTTCTTTCCAGTGAGGGTGGTGAGACACTGGCACATGTTGCCCAGGGAGGTTGTGGCTGCTCCTTCCCTGGAGGTGTTCAGGACCAGGCTGGACGAGGCCTTGAGTGACCTATGCTAGTGGGAGGTGTCCCTTCCTATAGCAGGGGGTTGGAACTAGATGATCTTTGAGGTGCCTTCCAACCTTATCATTCTGTGATTCTATGATTCTGTGATTTTAAATTGTATACCAGAACTGAAATGTGTTTCTGTATGGTTTCAGTAGCAGCTCCACATTATCTCTTCGCCATTTTAAATATATTAAGCTAATATACAAAATTTTGTGGTCAAAAATACAGTGATGTGATACCAGTACTTAACAAAGGATTAATCTCATCCACATGTTTTGTTGAAGTCTGTGGTAAAGGAATCCAAGGGATGTGTGGACTCTCAGGAGCTGTGGAACATGGTAATCCGTTTACGTAAATGGAAGCAGGCAACAGCATTGGGCCAACAAGTACATTTTCTTTGCTTGTTTGGACCATATCCCTGAAGTATGTATGTATGGATATAAATATATACATACATACTTCATAGTGCTGCGTGCATATTCATGTGTAATGGTACATACAATGCACCAGAAATAGTTAAGGGCACTTTGCCTAAGGCTGGTAAGACCCTGTCTAGAGTTGCCGAGGCAATGTGTTGCCAGATGGGAATTATTACACTTGTATGTGTCTGGTGCAGAAATAAAGGGAATGTTGTAATGCTGCCTCAGTGCCGTCCTTCCTCCAAGAGTCATCTAGCAAAATGGACCAGAGTTTTGCTTCTCCAAAGAAATTTTCCTATACGTAGTGTGGTCTGTGGCATGTTCAGAGATTGTCTTTGTGTAGTCTTTAGTTGTCCCCTATAGGGAGAAAGAACTGTTTTGGGATCTGTTGTATGCAGTTTAATGAGTTTGTAGGTACTTGTTTTATGATGCTGAATGCATATTTTCTGTCAGGTGTTTTTCATGTGTCTGGGGTTTTTGAAGCATATTTTGAAGGCATTTGTGTTTTCTTTATAGCAATCTGCAGACATTCCTGTGGGGATGGATTTTGCTCTAGACCAAACATGTGCACATGCCCAAATGGTCAGATAGCCCCCTCCTGTGGTTCAAAATCAAGTAAGTATTTCTTTTGTGTCTTTGATATTGTGCTTTTGAGTCTGAGAAGGTACCAGTGTGTAAGATATTTGAGTGGTCAGTATTTAAGATATATAACATCCAGGTCACCACACGTAGTTTTACCATAGGAAAGAAAGAACAGCCTCTTATTATGAAACTGAAGAATGATTCAGGGACAGATTATTGGGGACACTTTTCTCTACCTAATTAAAACTGGTACAAAAAATTTTTGTTTTCTTGAAGGCTAAATTTTTTTTTCATTTTGTAACACTAATTCTAGTCTTTATTTTCTGGAAAATGCTTTATCTCAGTTCAGTGCTAGACATGCACACATGTGCAGCACAAAAACTGTAATGGTAGGGAAGTGACTTCACAGTTGGCTGAATGTGAGTTGCTTTGTAATGACACTTTCATTTTGGGGCTGTACTAGGCCAAACACTATTCTGTATTTTACATATATAGGCCTACAAGTATTACTTTCTTACCAGGCTCAATACCTATCTTATAAATCTAAGATTGCTGACTTCACTCAGGTGGTAATTGCTTAGGTGCTAGTGGTACAAAACCGGGCAAGGATCTTAAGTGGAACACCTTTTCATTAAAAAAAAAAAAAAAAAAAGATTTGGAAATTAACTTTTCAGAGAGATGACTTTTTGTAGAAATGTTTGGATGTCAAAGTGTTTGTTTTTTAAGGAAATTCAAAACCAAATTAAAAGTTAGATCTGGAAAAAAAGTAAGTAAAATGATATTAATTTAGTGAAATAGATATCTCAATGACTACTCATGGGCAGAATTATCCAATAGGAAGTAGGATTTTGCTTGGAATGGTATTTCAGTTCATATCTGAGATGCCAGCTGTCAAGTCCACGTCTTACTATGGAGTTTCCCTCTTGAAATGTAGACTATTTTGATTTTATGTAAAATGTGTAGTTTCTGGAAGAAATTTTTTGGGAAAAAGGTTCCCACAAATGCACTTAACTATCTGAACAATGTATTAACCTTAGTCAGTGGGGGATGCAGTCTGCTGAGGTCTGTAATATGCAAAATGGCCATCCTTTTAATTCTGAATATCTTTTCAGACTCAGTGTGTGGTCTTCCTTGCCCCTGTATTTTATACCTTGCTATTTTTTTGCTTTCTTAGTTGATAAGAGTTTTCCCACATAACTGACTACTTCAGCTTGTGGTTTTAGCATCCTTTTTGTGGAATAACAGTGGAAAAACAATAACAACTGTGGAATGTAACAGAATGGCATGTACTGAAATGGTAAATATTGTTCTTTGTAGTTCAGCCCCTTTCTCAGGCTCCTGTGATGTCTGATAGGGAGAGGCCAGCACGAGGAGGGTATGGTTCTTTAGAGTTCCCAGAGAGAATGGAAGGAGGAAGGATGCAAAAAGCTGCACAAACGTGTGTTGTTGCGCTTCTGCCTTGGTTTGCAGCTACTGCTTAACTAGGTACATATGCCTTAATCCTATAAGCCAGTAAAGGAAAGTACGACCTTCTCCCAAGTCCTGTTCAGCATACAGAAGGGGAGATATATCCCTACATCTGTTACATGTTTTGGCACCTTTGTAAAAGTCAGGAACAAGCAGGCTTTAGTATTACCTCATTCTTTCTCTTAGGCCACACTGAAGTATTTTATGAGTTAGGACTTAAAATTAAATCCAGAATATGACTGAAGTTACAGTTTGTGCAATCTTTTTTCTGAAACACTCTACCATTGATCTCCTTAATTTTAGCCTTTGTTGGAGTTACACAGATCACGGAATCACAGAGTGGTAGGAGTTGGAGAGGACCTCTGAACATCTAGTCCAAACCCTCTGCTAGAGCAGGATCACCTAGATAAATAGGTGCAGAAGACTTTAACACAATTTTTAATGCACCAGCTTCTAAAGGATATATGGTATAGCAATTGTTTTTTGACAATTGTTTCCTCTACATAGAAATACTCTGCTGATCATAACCTTTAATCAGTGCTGACATTATTTTCCTTACATTGCTACATAAGTTTGCTCACTTTTAAATGTTTTTTCCTCTATACAGTTTAAGTGACAACACTTTGCAGGTAGACTTAGAAGTTGGCTTAAAAAATATTGTTTATAATCAGTGCAATGACTGAGATACATTTCTTGTGCATGGTTACATCAATTTTGGTTACTAAACCAAACCAATTCTAAAACCAAAAATGTCTTGAATTGTAGAGAGGAAAGACTCAACTGCTTCTCTACACTCTCCTGTCATGTTTATGACCCAGCACCTGATTAGGACTTAAAGAACATACACTTTCTGTAAGTCTTATGCACTGCTGGCACTGTAGACAAAATCCATGCATACAGATTTACACAGTATACCACAATGACTTAGATCTCTTATAAGGAAACAAAGTAAGCATAAAGACAAAAAATGCTATTTGATAACAAAAGATTACTATTGGCTCCCATTGGTGGCTGTTAATATTTTGCCAGAATATGCATTTATGAAACCTTGTTTTAATTGTATGTTTTAACAAATAAACAGTCTTATTATTAAAATAATAATCATAAGTAAATATTACAAGTTTGTCATGTTCAAAATACAAATAACAAATATGAGTGAAAATACCATGATTTCTCAGGATTAAATGGTGTGGCTTCTGATACATGAGATGTTTCTGAGTTGTCTTTTGGATATTTTAAGCTATGTGTGTCTCTAGAACTTAAGGAATCAGTAATGGACAGAGATTTTATGACATGTACAACTACAGACGGAAACCAGATTTGCAGTGGCTCTTACAGGCTGCTTGTATGTTGGAATCAAATAAGTAATGCAATTTGGAAAGCATGCAGATTGGAAAGCAAAACAAAGCCTTCGAGTTTGAGTCTTATGCAGGTCTGCTGGGACTTCTCTGCTTATGAGTCAGCTGTAGGAATCTGAACATGGTTGAAAAGATCACCTGGTGGTTTTGTCAGCAGGGATTTTCGTGACATCAATGAGCTTGCTGAGTGAGTAGTGAATTATTGGGTATACTTACAGTAGGGTTGGAGTTAAGATTGCTGTGTGCGGAGGCATTCTCCTCACTAGTTCTGATGTGTAGGTGGCTCTGAAGTTGCAGGTGGATGTGTGTGGGAGATGTCCAACATGCTGTGCTGTGCCAGTGCTGCAGTGGCTGCTCCCTCACAAATCATCTGGGCCATGGCTACTTTGCCCAGATAATGTGCTGTGGTCATGCCCCTGCTTGTGCTGCAGACATACCCTACGGTGCTTCCATGGTGTTGGAATTGCCGCTTTGCCCTGCTGGAGTGGGAGAGTGGATGAGGAGAAGGGTTTGTCCTTCAGCATCAGGTACCCACTGCTGCTCCCATGCTTACAGCTCAGGTGTGTCTCAGTTTGGGTACTGGTTTTGCTTCCAGCTCGATTTACTCAGATTAGCTTGGGCTGGCCTAAAGAGAGGCAGAGTTTGGTGAAAGCTTGGAATGAGGATAGCTGTGGCAGAGATGACAAGAGCTGTGGTGGGTGCTAAGGGTGGCAACTTGTGAGGACAAATGTCTGTGCTCCCTGGCAGGCCGGTTACACTGGCCAGTGCAGAGTGGGGCCTGCTGCAGTCCCTGCCAACAGCTTCAGAGCAACTAGCCAGGGATTGAGGCCTGCTCAGAGACTCTGAGCTGCTGCTGCAGGGTAGGGAGAGGCCAGAGTCTGCCCACTGGGCTTTGTGCTTCAGCGTCCCACTCCTTGGGGTGCTGCGAGAGATGTCTGTTCAACGGCAGTAAAACCTGGATCTCAGCCCCTTCCCTTGTATTCTTCTGCTGTCAGAAGTGGTAAAAGGTCTTGAATTCTAAATATTTCCAGAGTTTTCAGGGTTGCTGCGGGTTTCCTCAGCACCCCATCCCGGGCTGTGGGCCCACGGCCCATTCCACGCCAGCTGCCGTCTCCTCTGAGTCAGTCACTCGACAGAAAGCACGCCGAGCATCTGGGATGAGCGGAGCCTGTCATTCCTTGTTTACAGCTCCTGGCAGGCGAAGCCCTGCGTCATGCACGGCCGCGCTTGGGAGTGTTTCCTCGGCAGTGTCACGGAGAGGCGAGAGGCAGCCTCTCATACCGGTGCCCGCTGGCCAGCTCCGCAGCCTGCGGTCACCCAGTGCCTGCTGGCCCGCCCTGCAGCGTGCTCTCACCCCGATGCCCGCTGGCCAGCTCCACAGCCTGCCCTCACCCAGTGCCTGCTGGCCCGCCCTGCAGCGTGCTCTCACCCTGATGCCCGCTGGCTGGCCCCACAGCACATCCCTGTGCCTACCGGCCGGGGTCACAGTGTGCCCACATCCTGGTGTCTGCTGGCCAGCCCTGCAGCATACCCTCATCTTGGTGCCTGTTGGCTGGCCCTGTAATGTGCCCTCGTCCTGGTGCCTGCTGGCCAACCCAGGAACATGCCCTCACCCTGGTGCCTGTTGCCTGGCCCTGCAGTGCAGCTTTGGCCTGGGCTCTGCCTGTTCTCCCACCTGAGGATCCCAAACTCTCACAACTCACATTTTTAGTTTGGGGTGTTGGAGTAGACAGTGTGTTACCTTTCATTTGCTTGGTGAGCTCCTGGGTAGTTGTGGTGTGGTAGTGCTCTCGGTGTGAAGAAGTTTTAAATTTGTTCCTGTTCTGGCTTCATAAGTTTTTAATTCAGAAGTTGCCAGTGTAGACTGTTAACAAGTTGGACCTGAAAGAGAACAATAATTTATTAAAAGCAATTTATTAAAAACAAATTAACATAATTTGTTAATGTTGTTAGCATTTCCTGTGCATATCAAGTTAAAGCAAAACTATATGCATTGTTCTATAAGCTTTGTGGTAGTTCCTATGCTTTTCCCTTGAGTCTCTGTCGATGCAGTACCTTGGAACAGGTTATTTCATTTACTGGAATATCTCTGCTGACATTAATGGAATTGTTGATATAGCCGAGCAAAGAGACTCTGGACCGGCATTATTAGGCTACTTTTCAAACATGCAATCTTAAAATCATCATCTGCACTCCAGACAGCCTTCATGTGTATTTGTATAAACTTCTGGAAGGGTAATATTTCAGAATAGTCTGTATGATTCTGGTAATAATTTCAACATTACCTTAGAAGATGGCACAGAATAAATAATCAGTTTGTTGGCTATATGTCAGTGGTTTTTAAGCATGGTTGGACAGGAGAAAGCTCACTGATTTGAATGACTAATTTTAATGAAGGTGACTGCGTGTCCCAACACTACCCTATAATGATTTTAGTTTAAAAAAGAAGGAAGAAATACTTTATCTTGGAAGGGTTCCCTTAAGAAGCAGTAAGACAAATTATGGAAACTTTATGTGTGTGTATGTGTGTGTTGTGTAAAATCACTCCTATCCCAAAATGGGGAAATACACTTTATTTTTACTCTAACAACTAGTACGAAAATCATCATATAAGCTACTGTTAACCTTTTTATCTCAAATGTAGTTCAAACTATTTAAATGATTTTGGTCTTCATGTGGGAATGGAAATTAGTTTTTGGCATAGCTTGCTCTAATTGAAATCAGTTTGTGGTTTTTAAGTTCCTTCCCTGCTTGACAGATGATATCATTTCCTATGCTTTTTGTAATCCCCTCTGTTTTCCTAAGATTGTATGCAGCTAAGTCAAACTACACATTTTAAAGTAACTATACACCTTTTTCTGACCTACTTAGGACATTGTCCAAAAATCTTCACCAGCTATTCACTCTGTATTTGCAAACAATTTTACTTTTTGTTGAGGAATATTAGTACATTTCTGTTACCCAAAGTACTTAAGTACATCAAAAGTCAAGATATATTATACCTGTTAGACACATAAGAAATGAAAGATACAGTTTTTACTTTTATAGTTCAAGAATTCAATTTAGCAGTGTTTTATATATATTTTTTTTTAATCCCACTGCATGTTTAGCTGTTCTGTGGATTCATATAGAAGGCAATGGCATTATTCTTTCTGCTTGGAAATAAAAATGAAATTGCACTCAGGTGTTTCTGAACTGTGAAAAGCCAAATGATGCTTAAAGACTTCGTGTAACGGAAAAAAAAAAAAAAAAAAATCAGTGATTGGCACAGCTCCTGTTAGCAGCTGGCTCTGGCAGGAGCAGGGAGGTCATTCTCCCCTTGTACTCCGCATTGGTTAGGCCACACCTTGAGTACTGTGTCCAGTTCTGGGCCCCTCAATTTAAGAAGGACATTGAGGTGCTTGAACATGTCCAGAGAAGGGCAACGAGGCTGGTGAGAGGCCTCGAGCACAAGCCCTGTGAGGAGAGGCTGAGGGAGATGGGATTGTTTAGCCTGGTGAAGAGGAGGCTCAGGGGAGGCCTTATTGCTGTCTACAATTACCTGAAGGGTGGTTGTGGGCAGGAGGAGGTTGCTTTCTTCTCTCAGGCAACCAGCACCAGAACAAGAGGACACAGTCTCAAGCTGCGCCAGGGGAAGTTTAGGCTTGAGGTGAGGAGAAAGTTTTTCACTCAGAGTCATTCACTGCTGGAATGGGCTGCCCAGGGAGGTGGTGGAGTCACCGTCCCCGGTGGTGTTCAAGGCGGGTTTGGACGTGGCACTTGGTGTCATGGTCTAGTCTTGAGGTGTGTAGTAATGGGTTGGACTTGATGATCTTTGAGGTCTCTTCCAACCTTGGCGATATCGTGATACTGTGACATGCAGTTTGTACTTCTTCATCCTCAGCATTTGAGACAGTGTGCTGTAGGTATCGAGTGCTCCATCACAATTTACTGAAATGTTGATGTGACTCTAAGCCTATCTGGGGAGGAGCCTTTCATGTGGTTCCTTGTTAAGAGGGAAACCATTTCCCCACTGCTTGCTGGAGTGGCAGCTGGGTTCACAGCTGTGTTGGACACCAGGACCTGTAGGGAGGACTTCACTTTGTTGGAGCCCTGCCCACTTCTCTATGCTTGATAAAGAGCCTGACATGCTTTAAGCTGTTCCTAATGTCTAGTTGTTTCTTATTACTAGAAAAATGCAGCCCAAACATTTGTGCTTTACTAGCATGGGACTTAAGCTGCATATTAATAATTATGAATGGTAGGGCTACAGCTGAGGAGAGCATCCTGCTGCTCACTTGCATTACTCCTGGCAAGGGAAGGTTGTTGACTCTGGGGAAATGCTGTCTGTGAGCTCTGCAGACTCAGCAGCCAGCAGCAGCTTTACTGTGAAATGGAGTGAGCCCACAGATGGCATATAGAAAGAGATTGCTCTGTTGCTTTCTTTTCATGCAAGAACCCCTATGTGGCCAAATCAGTTTTTTGTATTGTGTGTTTTGGCAGAAGTAGGCTGTCTTCAGAAGCTTCCTTATATGCTTCCCTCCTCCATTGCCCAGGGAAGACCCTTTCTTAGCTGTGCCTGTCAGATGTTTGGTACATTTTCCTTGTCAATGGCCCCTTCTCATCACTGCAACCTAGGAGACAAATTCTGTGGAGTTATGTTCATATGAAATACTTTCAGTGAATAAAGTTGATAGAAAATTCTTGTGTATTCTTTAGAAACTGTAAATCAGTATTGTTTTCTGTACTGCCGTTTCAAGTATCTGTTATAATATATGTGGCTTTGGTTTCTCATACTAGTTTCTAGTTCACAGAATCAGTCCCTAAAAGAAGAAAATCCCTTAGCAGAGAGTTGGTTGTTTCTGGCTGATTTAACTGAGGAAAATCTTTTCTTCCTTTCAAGTACAACACTGTAACATCCGGTGCATGAATGGAGGTAGCTGCAGTGATGACCATTGCCTCTGCCAGAAGGGATATACAGGAACACACTGTGGACAGCGTAAGTACACTCCTATTAATGTAGATAGTTTATACACTTAAGTAATTCTGGAATGTGTGGATTGGTCACTCTTTAGCACTAAATTTCAGCTGTTACTGAGCTTGGTTTTGATCAAGTACAATGGAATTTTACAGGAAAACACATGACTTTGTAGTGAATGCTGAATGAATTCTTTCTGATCAGGACTTAAAATAAACATCATGTGAATTTGTAATAATTTGATATAATTCAATGCCCTAGTTTTCACACTGCCATCATTCTTACTGACCTCCAGAGCTTTCCACTCACTAGAGCAATAGACCATACATAGAGAATTTACAGGAGATTGAGTTTTTGTCTTGTAGGCAAAAATTAAACTTTTCAATACAAAGCCTTATTTTTTTCAGGGTTTTGTTTCAAACTTAACTAGTATGCTTGAGAAACTTTGCTCATTTTGATGTCTTATTAGAGTCGATTGACATATTTTTGATTTCCTCAATCAGTCCTGAGCCAACAGCATTCCTGAATTTGCTGCTTGAAGTCTCTCCCAAGTTGACTCTGGTGGTCTCTTGCTCCTCTTGGCTAGAGTGCAGTGAAAAAACTCAAGGATGTAGACACTGCTTTTAACCAAGGCTGTCACGTTGCTATCTAGTGAACTATTGGTCTGAGAGAGAAAATGTGTTTAGCTTCTTTAATGAAAACCTTTTGTGCTCTGTCAAAATCAATGGTACACTTTACATGAACTCCAGTGCAACTAGGAATTTACCCTAATAATCTGGAAGAGGATCACATAGTGAAAGGATTAAGAATCATATTTCTGCCTCCTTTGTGAAATATCAAGTGGATAAAAGAGGATAAATGGAAACCTCCTTTTTACTGAAGTGAATGTGAAATGGACCTAAGAATAACATTACTCAATGAGCATCCAGTTGTATTAAAAAAACACTTCTTCATGTGCATGTTAAATTTCCTGATTCATTTTGAGAGAAAATGCTTTTGGAGTTTACTATGAGGAAAATTGGGTTCTGTATGTAGTGATCTTATCATGCAGGGGAAGAGTATCTTGGATTAGCTTAGTCAAAATAGATCTTGATTACATTTTGCTATCCTAGTTGGTAGGATGAATTATTTAACATCAACAAACAGCCTTTTAATACTGTTTTTTATTTCTGTCATGATAGGGGAACAAATAAATTTTCAAGGGTACATCTGAACTGGGAAGATTTTTAAGCATTTAGAGATTATTTTTTTTCTGTACCTTCTATCTACAGTCTCTACTATTTAATAATTTCTTTGTTGAAAGTTTGAAAGAGATGTTATTTTGAATTATGGAATGTCTAGCCACCATGAGGAGAAAAGCTCTGAGAGGTCAGAAAAGCTGTAATTGTTACTATGTTTCTTTTATGCTGAGTAAAATGAGTTCATGACACTAATGAGGGCAGGAGATAGGAAAAGATTGTAAGTAGATTCTGGAAAATAAAAGTACCCTGTCCTGTTGTGTTTACCACTTTTACCATGTTATCTGAACTGACCTTCATGTCTTTCTGGAATTAGCTCAATAATTTCTTCCCTCTGATACAGCTGTCTGTGAAAATGGATGTCTAAATGGAGGGCGATGTGTGGCTCCAAACCGATGTGCGTGCACATATGGCTTTACTGGACCTCAGTGTGAAAGAGGTATGTGCCCATGAACAGTGGGAAAAAAAGTTATGTTCTAACATACTTAATAGTAACTGAAAAATACTTAAATATTCTATGAAATATGTACTCTATGAAATAGAATATTTAAGTAGCAATAAATAAGGTCAAATAGGATCCATGTTCTTGTGGAATGCAACGTAAGAAAGATTTACTGAAAGGAAAACTCCAGTCTAAGAAAATTGTGGAGGTATTAGCTCTGGAATAACACTAATTAAAATGGTAATAACTTTCCTAAATTCAAGCAAAGTGAAGCAAAACATCAGCATTGATTTAAAACCAGACTTGTAATCTTACTTCCTTTTGTGATTTTTTGGGATCGTCGTTGTTGATTGATGTGATTTTGATGGTTAGTTCTTCAGTTTGTGGTAGGTTTACTAAGTGTTGAGTTTTTTCCCTAAGGCAAAAATCCCCATTTTTTTACTTTAACAATAGGATTGTTCAGCCATTTCCTATTTTAATCTATATCTGAATTGATATGATTTTGTTAGTCTCAATACAGAAAAGTAAGGAGCATTTTTAGCAATGTGTGTGCTTCATAAGGGTAGAGACCAGGATTACAGATACATGCAACTGATTGAGGCCTTTTTTTTTGTTGTATTACTTTTTTGCTATGAAAACACTTCAGTGAAAGAGGCAGAAAATGAAAGATATAGATAAGTGCCTTTATGCAAACTTCAACTTTTAAGTCATCAGAAAAGTTTTTCATATCTCTGATACATTTGCTTACCAACGATAAGCAACATCTTGCCTCTGTCTTTGGCATGTTGTGTCTTAATTTTATTCTTCTGTGCATTTTGATACAGCTTTATTGTCACCAATTCTAGCTTTTTATTTGTGTATCCATAGTGATAATCCAAACCGTTTCCATGTGAAAATGCACCTATGTCAACTGTTTTATCTCTACTGGGATTTTTTTTTCCCTGAATTATTAAACGAATTTAATGGTTCATGTGTGAGAAGTAAAAATAATGATGTTTAGGTATATAAATATTTTGTTGAATTTTGTAGCATTAACAATAAAATATTTTCATTTGTTAGAGCTGTCAACTGATCTGTTTACTTGGTAGTTCATACAGACTACTCATACAATAGGTTTTGTTACATATCCACCAACCTAGGACACAACTGATGTTTAGAGCATGATTTTGGGGCTTGCAAGTAGGGGTTGTGCTCAGCACTTGAAGTTGTTATCAGTGAGCATGCCACATCATCACTGATATTGGGGCTGCACCTGGAGTAAAGGATGCGTTTTTGTTTGGGTTTTTTATTATTTTACAAGGGCAACCTTGTAAAACAAATCTTAGGGCACCAAAGCTTTTCATTCTGTCCTAGAGCAGGCAGTAGGATGAAGCTGGTTTTTCCTGCACTCCCTACAGCAGATAAAATTCCCATTGGCACTGTGTGAAGTCTTGCCAGTTGTTCACTCGGTGTAACAAGTAGTCCAAACTGATGGTGACATTTTTCTCAAGATTGAAAAGTAGCTCTATTTTTAATCTTGGGATCTCGCTGTTGGAGAGGAGTAAGAGGAATGGAAAATTATGTTAAAAACCCTAAAATGGAAGAGAATAAAGGGTTTATAGGTAAAAAAATGTACTGAAAATTACTGCAGAGGCTTTGAATTTCCAGCTACGACTGCTTATTCTCCATGAGCGAAGGCTTTGAGTTTGGTGGGGATTGTTCAATGCTGCTTTTATGTTGTCTAGTCTGGGCCCAGTTTGAGTCCACTCATTAGGGCAAGTTTCAAGGCCAGAGCTTGCCAGCAGCTTCAGTCCTATCCCTTAGGGCTCCTGCATGGTGTTGAGTGGAGTGAGGAATTGGTGACATTCAGCCACTTGAGCCAAGTCACACTGTTATGAAATCCGTGCATGGTACTGAGTACAACTGAGGTGGAAATCTGTAGCTTACATGCCTTGTCTGTAGGCATGTTTTACTTGGAACATGTGTTTGTCTCTATAGTTATCAATAAAAGAGAAAATAGACATTACTGAGCTGTAATATTTCTGGCTAATGCTCCCTGCAGCATTGAGACCCAGTGATAGTCATATCTTCATAGAAAATCTCTGAACTTTGGCTTCTTTCACAGAGATTTCCTGCAACCTCTCTACCTAACTGAGCTAATATGTTCCCCTCCTCTAAAAAGGGTGTGGTGGGTTTTGGTCCCAGAATCACATTATGCCATCAGGAAAGCTCTCTAAAGATAACTTTGGAGTATAAGCTAATGTTGGTCTTAGTCAGAATAACTTGCTTTGTTCAGCACATGCACCTGTGTGGTCATTAGGGAGTAGTCTGGCTGCATATGATTTTACACATCTGTCAGCTAAGAAAGAGGTCTACATTTTGAATCTAGCTTTGGAAAGTGATGCGGATTTGTGACACTCCCTAGTGGGCTTCTGGTGTGTAAGTGGATGGATATTATCCAGTAAATTGACAAGATGCTTGCCTTGTAGAGTTAAAATGTGTCTTTATTAGAAATGAAAGAAATGAGAGTGGGGGTTGGGAAGGAGAAGAGCTGAATCAAATCAAAACCAAACCAAAGTGTCTCTGTGCATGGAGAGGGTAAAAGAAAGGAAATTACTCAAGGGGAATAGTCTTTTAAACTATCCCATTTCCTGGAAGAGCAGAAGAGGCAGCTTGTTTTCAAAACACCACTTCTGGCTATAGATGAGATGTGAAGTGATACAGTTTTGTGGCATGCACATTCTCCATCTGTTTGGCTGTGGTTTGACTTCTAGGTTATGCCATGCCCCAAGCTAACAGTGATTTAAGTCATACACTGCTGTGTATCACACAGTGCTTTTTTCTGCAAGCATCAGCTAACAGTTACAGTCACGGTGTTTAAGGGCACGTATGTCACAGACCAAAGAATATCGCAGCCTTTACTGCATATGTGGTAGCTTAGAACTGTCTAGAATAAAGCAGTGTTGAGACAACCAAGGTCATGAGCATTATTCCAATAGTCTGATATGGTAAAGAATTAAAATGTTTCATGTTGCAGAAGAGTTAGAGCAAGTTTACTACATCTGCAAAATCCTAGAATGGCTTGAGTTGGAAGGGACCTTAAGTATCATCTAGTTCCAACCCTCTTGCCAGGGCAGGGACACCACCCACTAGACCAGGCTGCTCAAGGCCCTGTCTGGCCTGGCCTTGAACACCTCCAGGGAGAGGGTAAGATCCAGAGGCAAGATGCATACTTCTGTGTATTGTTTTAAATAGTTTTTTAAAATACTTTTGGTCCCAGTTTGTAATAGAAATGAGCCCGATTGTTGTTATCTCAGCACATGCTGACCATACAATTGTTAATGAAGATCTACAAGTCTTCTGTGTAGGCTATAGCCTCAAATGTATGCACAATGAAAGGGCTTTATCTAGTGAAAAACCTGCTACTTTCACAGTTCAGCAAACTGCCTTCACGTTTCTGGCGTCAGTATTTTCATGTATTTATCCAGTCATTATTTGAGAGGGTAGCAGCTGGCTTGAGACAGTTTGGGTACACAAATTACTTTTTGTGTGTCTTAGAAGTGTTGATGATGGCATGAAACACTACAAACACAAGCAAAAGGAATTTGAAGATTTGTTATTATCGGTGGTATTCTTCATGTTCTGGGAGCTGGATTGGTAGCATGGTTAAAAGTGGTAGACAAGAATCATTAGCACCTAAGCTGTTGTGTGGTGTTTAGCAGCTTTCCAGATCAGGGGTAGCCTCCTGGGCGTATTGTCAGGCATATTGAGCTGTATTATAAGTGCAACAGACTTGACTTCTCTGTGGCATAACGCTTATCAGAAAGGTGAACTTGACGTAAGCTGAACAGAAAAAGTGTAGTGGAGTTTGAAAGTGCTTCGTATGGCAATTTAAGACACATTTAAAATACATAGTCCAGAAAGGAAAATATTTCATGGGTATTGGCTCAGTTAAAATTTGAACTTCAAGGTTTCCTTCTGGAAGGAGCTGAGTTCTCTGGCTGCAGTCCAGTGATGGGCTTTGACATGAATTTCAATTCAGATCTGAGATGTCAGTATGCCTAAAATTATGCAAGCACTAAAGGGCCTTTCTGGATTTTGGCCCAAATTTTCAGTCAGTTAAGATCTGAAAGGTGCATTCAGCTTTTAGCATGCAATTTATTCATGTTGTTAATGAAAAGAAAACTCAGGTAACAAAAAATGATGAAGCAAAGCAAAATTTCTTGTTCTGGTTAAGAACTGAATGCCATCTTTACGCCATTCAACTTGTGATGCTGAATTACTTGACTGAGTTACAGATTCTCCAGTTCTTTTCAAGTTGGTGAAGAGACTGAGAACAGAGCCTTAGCTTATGTTCCCCTGAGGATGATTGAGGAGATCAGCTCTTTTATTGCCTGTAAAAGAACCTAAGGGATTTAGCTGGCTATGTGACATGCCCATCTTTGGGTCATGTGAAAACATCTCTATGTCATGCACTTTATAAAAGTCTAAAGGAAAAAGCGGTGTTAAAAGCACAGACAGATTAAAACATCCCTACCAGATTTGGTAGAACTGTGTTCTCCACTTTATTGACTGTTTGAATCTGTTTCTCTTTGGTTGTTTGGATGATGATATTTTAAGAGGGTGAATTCTATATAATATGGCATTGTATGTTGTTGTTATCCTTTTATTGCAAAGAAATGCAATGAAATGTGCTTTGCTTTTTCTGTCTAGTTTCGTTTAGAGGAACACACTGGAAGCTTAGAATGTGTTACAGCCCTGTTTGTTTACTTGAATGCTTGTGACAACATCAGGGGCTAAATCCTGCTGCATTTCGGAGGTTTGCCACTCGCTTCATGTAGGAGTAGAATTGGACCTGATGTAGTTCAAGTATTAAAAACGTACCACGTGTGTTTTTTGTTGTGTTTTGTTTTTTTTTCCCCCGGACTCTGCATATGAACAAATGATTACTTTTTCTTCAGACAGAGTAATTTCTGTACTGCTCTGTTCATGGCAGGAATTTCTGCATAATTTTTAATTATATTTGGCCATTATTAGAAGTTCCTAGAATTAATGCCATATGTAAAAATGTCTTTCCCAGAGTTTCTCTATGAAACTGCAGCCACTGAAAGTGGTCGAGAGTAGTGTAGTACTGTGTATAGTTTTTTCTTTCTAAATATTGCAACGAGTAGAATGTTTTCACAAAGAGGACGCTGCACCCCTTAGTGTGCCCCGTCTCTGGTATTTAGTCTAAATGGAAAGTAAATAACAAAGTGTAGATAGCAGTACAAATATGTTCCCAAAGCCTTATGTTGCATTTAAAGTAGTATTGCAGCATATGGTAGCTGGCAAACATTTTAATAAACTGGATTTCTGTAGCTGTCTTCCAAGAAACACATCTGTTGACATAGATGTGTAGTTTTTGCAGCCCTGTAACAAGAATGCGTGTACAAAACTATTGTAGAAAACTAAAGGATGGCTAAACTTGAAGGCCTGGAATAAAGATTCTTCTTACACATCATTTTCACCCTGAAAAACGGTGATGGGAGGCTTCAGGCTGAGGATAAACACATTTTACTGTCTTTAATTTTAATGCATGTTGCACCCCAATGTCTTTCAGCATCTTGGATTATCAAATTGAGGTAAGTGGATGAGGGGGTTTAAATTTTTAAAAAATTGCAGCTTCAACTTAATGGTGGAGAAGTCAGCCTCTGCAGAATAACTGTGTGTGATGTACGACAGTTTGTAATTCTTAGCAATATAATCAGTAGATCTCTGGATTGGGACTCAGTGCTAAGCTCAGTCTGTTATTTAATGCCAAAAAGCATTTTTAAGATCTCGTGTGTGTGAAGGCTTTTATCCATTGTTCTGCTCCTTGCAAATACACTCTGTAACCTGGTCCTATGTTGCTTGCTTTATGCTTTGCACATATCAGAAAATCACATAACAAGGTTTAAAATGTTTTGTTTGGTTTTTTTTTTTCAGATATGTACTTAAACCTTAATCGGGAACCATAAATGATTCAATACATATGGGCTTAGGTCTCTTGCGAGATGTGAGGGCTCCAGCTTTCATAGATGAAGCTGAACATTTACATTTTATTCCAAATTAAGTTTTGATTTCAGTCACACAAACCTAAATCCAAAGTTTTCATTCAACCCTTCATGCAATCCTCTCTGTACTTCCATGCTGTCTTGATTGGCTGCTGGGGGCACCGACCTTTAGATGTGCAGTTAAGGTATTATTTGGACTCTGTTTTGTTTTAATTTTATTTTAATTGTAGCAATGGAGATGCATACAAATTTAATCACAAATTGAGGAGCCCATAATTTGATCTAAATTGTAATACAAACATATTTTATTGAAATATCTGTGGTGTTCTAATCTGTAAGATTTGATTCTTGCATGTAGAACGTTGAAGGGACTCACATAAGAATCCCTGAGATTGTTCTCCTGGTGCTGCAGACAGCTTTGTTGTTGCACCTGGTGCCTGCCTCCAGGTGTGCTGGCAGCCTGTGGCACAGGTTTGTTAGATGAGAAATTCAGTTCTGCTTTCATTCTAGGCAGGGGTTGAACCTTGTCCTGGATTTGCTTGTGTATGGTACTTGAGATCTGTCTTATAGCATCTTCAGAAATGAAGAGTGGGAGTCTGTGCTTTCATCAGGAGGTTTTGTTGAAATTATATACACAAAGAGTTGTCTGGGTTTTTTTTGTTATGGGATGTTACATTAATACAAATACTACTTTTATATACACAGTGCAGGCAGCTGAAAGATAAAACTTACCCGAATGGCCTGCACTGCCAGATCTGTGTTCTGTTGGAGCTCCAGGGAAAACTGGGAAGAGTCTCTTTAATGTTTTGTATCATGAGAGTCAGATTTTTTTCTGTGTAGAAAGGTTGTGTCAGCTTTACTCTTTACTGATTTTGGTTGTCATTGCATTGTGTTGCCTCTGAACCCTTCAGAGTGAGTGTCCTCAAGCCATTCTTGTTCTCTTAGTATCAATGTATCATACCCATTATTCTAATTTCAGTCACCTCCTGATCCTAGATCACTACAAAACATGCCAAACATAAAATAGCTGAACACAACTTATTTCTCATGGAGCTTTCCATAGAAGAGGTGCTTTGAAAATGGTGACTCCTGGAGATGAACATAATCCAGGAAATGAGTAAATGCAACTGTTAACTTAGAGTGCCCACTTGGGCATTTATGGAGAAGATTCTTCTTTCTTCTCTGGGCTGCAATATATTTTGATATAAGAAAGCACAGCTACCTGAAACTCTTTCATCTGTTACACTGACAAAAAGTGTGAAGCACCTCAAAATTTTATATGAATATTTTCCCTCACATCTTTTCCTATTGATTTGGCAAGTGGAGAATTTTTGCTACTATTGCAGCAGAAAAAAAATCAAATACCAGTATGTGTGATAATCAGCCAGGTTTGCATTATGAGATTCACATTTACTGTGTTTTTTAAAGTGATCTGAAACTTTCCTGATGGTCAGTTCTAAAAAAAGAAATGAGAATCTCTTTTAGGATATTATAGATCACGCCTAATTCAAGGCTAAACTGACAAGGGCATTTCCAAGTAAAACAATTTCTCCATGTAGGTCAGCTGCAAAATGCTAATGAAAATGTATCTTAAGTAGCGGTGCTCAAGATGGTCAGTACAAATATTTTGTCACGTGTAAGTTTCCTTGCAACATACTTGAACAGAGTTGATGAAAGCTCCGTGAAAATAAAAACATTTCTTAAGTAAACTGTTATATTTAGAAAGGTATTTCATATCCTATCTCAGCATAAAAGTTGCAAAATGTTGTAGGAAACAACAGCTGTAAATACAGTCACATTAATGCTTCTGATTGTCTGTGAGAAGTTCATGAATAATGACTGAGTGGTTTTCATTTAATTTTCAATGACAGCTTGTACAGTTTGGCACTCTAGAGAAACACTGTAGGAAAAGAAGAGAGGCCTAAATAAGGTCTGAAATGTAAGAAGTCATACAAGAACTATCACTCTCCAAATTCTGCTGTGCTGTAAAACAGAGTCTAGCTTTGCACTCTTTATCCAGGAGAAATTCCTTTTGGAAAAAGGTGTCATTTCCTTATGTAACGAAACCAGGATTCAATATTTCTCTTTGTTGGACGATGTGCAGAGGCTAGGGATAAGTAATTTTAAAAAACAGAAGTTATTAGACATACATGTTTGTGTGTACACATACACACATAGTTTTATGTTTTAAGAAAAGAAATTGGAAGCTTTGTAAGCACATGATTTTTTATGTCAATTTTCTGCATTTGCTGTGTGTCTATTGCAGGTATTACCCAGGCTAAGCTAGCACTGGTAGGTTAATGTGACTGCAATCTGCTATGCTATAGTCTGAATTTCTTCTGTGGTAGTGTAATTCAGATTACAGGCCCCATTCTGAAGTGGAGGCCTCTGCAACTTACTATATGACTGTTCTTAAAAAGCATTTTTCACTCAAATAAGCATGGCCTGCCAAATGGTCTTGGTTGTGTTTTATAATGGTTCCCTTCTCATAATTTATATTTTTTGCAAGGTGTAACCCATGATTGCCGGGATTTTTGGTACTGTCCCCATTTTCTCCTTATTCCTTGGGATGAATGGTCTGCTGCGACCCTCTAACGCCACTTCTTCCAACATAGACCTGCTGACCATCACAGGGGAGCAGGAGCTTTGCAAAAATCTGTATGCTCACTGGTCTTGTTTCCGTGAGGAAGTGGTGGCAGATGGCTGATGTTTTTGTCTGGCACTGCTGTGGGACAAAGTCCCCACTCTACTATCCTGAAGCAGAATAAGGGTACTTGCTATCATGGCAGCAGTGGTAGTAAATTCAGTGGTATTTTATTAGCCTTATGGGTTTCTTTCTTATGTCTGTGTAAAAAGCAATCCCTCAGTGCTTTTTGATCTCAAGAAGAAGCCAGTGGATTTTGCTGTCCTTTAACATTGGTTCTGCTGATTATGATGGCTCCATTGAATGTATTGATAGATGATTTCCCCATCTTTGCTGAAAATTCACTTAATCCTCTGAGTGTATCCTCAGACCTGCTAGCAATTTGAGGAAGATCCAGTGATAACAAACATTGTCAAGCATTCATCATTGTGGATGCTTTGTGTTTTCTTCTTGTTTTCTGTGGCTGTGATTGATCCAGTGCTGCAGAATGAAAGCAGGTGTTATGCTGATGATCTCTAGTGTACTTTCCTACTAAAACTCTAAAAATGGAACAGTTAGTTTAAAATATAAAATAAACTCAGAAATAAACTCACAAAATCATGGAGTGTGGGATGGGTTTAACTCCCAATAACTCTAGCAACTACAAGTGTGCTGTCAGGGGAATTTTCATGTTTGCACCTGTTACTGGCAGTACTTCCATGTTTGTCACTTAAAACAAAAAGATGGGAAGACTCATTAGGTACCTTACTGATAATTTCACCTGAACTGGGAGGAAACTGGTTCCCTTATTGATGGGAGATTTTAGGATCTAAAAAACTCCCATGTCTGCTTAACTTTCTGAGAACTGCAGTAGGAAATGAAGTAGTAATGTACAGTGGAAAGAGCGTGTGGTGCACTTTCTTCAAAGTGCAGCTAAGATGGATCTTAAAGTGAGACATGTTAGGCTACTTCTTTGGGGACCATTGGACTAGTTTATCTTCCAGAATAGCATGTCCAGGTGTCTTAGTTCATTTGAGCAGTTCAGTGACACAATACTACTTGAGCTTGAAATGTTTATAAGAGGTGATATTAAACCCAGTGAGAAATGAATTATAATTGTCCTGCTGGGATGTGATGAAAACCTTTATGAAAGTCTCCATGTCCTGATGGGACAGTATGGGTGGT